>CM053513.1:60096539-60224609 GCA_028627145.1 Eidolon dupreanum
TGTGTGTGTGTGTGTGTGTGTGTGTGTGTGTGTGTGTGTGAGAGAGAGAGAGAGAGAGAGAGAGAGAGAGAGAGAGAGAGAGAGAGGAGAATCCTTTTTATTACCATGGAGGTAATATTGGATTCTAGAGGTCTTATAGGCCATGAGAAAGATTATGGCTTCTATACTGAGTACTATAAAAGGGCATTGGAGAAATATGAGAAGAGCACCAAGATCTGACTTACATTTTAGGAATCACCTTGCTTTAACATAGACCATGGAGAGCAGAGAACAGGCTAAGTGATTGAGGGCAATTTTAAAGGAAAATAATCTACGGTAAGGTGAATGGTCTAGAGCAAGAGTTCACAATCAGTAGGGTACAAGTCCCACAGAAAGAGCATTTGACAGTTCACAAGCACACAAAGCACTGTCAGTCTGGTCTTAATTTAGCTCTAATAAAATATGCAGCATGAATAATGGATGTGGATACATGGGTATTAATAAAATCTACATTCTTTAAATGCATGCTGATTTTATAAAGAATACTGTATCATTGTGAATTGTTTTAAATGGTGGATTCTAAAAAGTAACTACTACCATAAAGAGGATCTATAATTTTTGTTATTAAAATAAGTTTATGCTTTTAAAAATTGAAAGTCAGTGTGCTAAATAAGGGAACTTGACCTCAGGATGAAGTTTTTCTTCATTTTCAAAAGTAAAACATGAGAAGTGGCCAACTTCCTGAAGTCAGTGGACCAGTCTATACTGCCACATTCCTTGCTGTATCCAAACTCTTTTGTATCCCTCTTTAGAATAAAGATGATCATGGAGGGCAAGGATGACCTATAGGTATACTGGGGAGGCTGGCTCAAGTATTACTGCTGTTGGGTCCCATTTTCTTAAACCTCAAGATCTGGTAGCACCAAAGGTCTCAGAATTTTCCCAAAGCAATAAAATAAGTCTATTTAGATATAACCTATAGCTTCTCCTCCATGTATGTTTATAGTGATAACTGTACCATGCAAATAAGAGGAAAGAATTTAAATAAAAAATACACACAGGTACATTATTTTACATAGAAATTAAGAAAAAATTACTGTTACTACTTGTCCAAACTATGCAAAATAATTTGTTGCGGACTTTATGAACAAAATATATTGTAAAATGGTGCTCTATTATCTTCTATAATTATCAGAAAATTGGCATGCTGATAATAAATAGCACTGGACTAGCATCATTTGTTTTTCTCTGAGAAAACTTACTGGAAAATTGACAGAAATGATTAAATTGAGCAAAAATTATTGACCTCTTTATCATTTTTAATAAATAAACAAACATAGGTCTATCAAATTTTGTTAATATTTAAGTTTAATCCCCAGATTGTTGGTTAGAATGAAGAAATTACATTTGTTTACAGTTTTATCTGCAAAATTCTCAGCCTCTACTTTCTGCTAGCATCCACTAAAACAAATCACACTGTAACTGGTATCAATACATTTTTGTTACCTGCGAAAGTCCCTTTTTACCAAGGTTTGTCCTCTTCTTCAAGGTCAGTACATTAATGACAGCACCTTACTCTGGTGGGTCCAACACCTTAGCTTGCAAAATGCTGATTTTTTTTTGCTAAAAGCAATTATTGAATTAATTGTAACTATTTGGCCAGTTCAGACCCGAATGATCCCATCTAGGTTGGCCAAATTGCCCTGTGTAGAAGTAAGTGAAGCCCCTTTTAAACACCAAGCTGCATTCCACTTTGCTCTAGAGATAGCCACAGAACACAGCTTTCCCTTTTGCTGCCTGATTCACTGATAGCACAACAAAAATAATCCTCTCTATTATTGCTCATGCTCTCTTTGTTGTCTCCCGACATTGGAAGCTTTTCTATTTGTCCAGTATTTCCTTCCCACTATCAAATTAATTTATATTCTTCCCTCGACTTGTTTTCTTTCAAAACTCTACTTTAATTAGAAAGAAATCTTTGTATTAGATAAGCAGCAAAGACAGCAATGTGGAAGAAAAGGTTGGTGGGAATCTGTCCACATTATTTACCAAATGGTTCACTATTTCCAAGTAGCTGATGACAGACCAGTCATCAATCCGAATTCATTTCCAGAGAGACACATAAAAACTTTACTGTTAACAAAGCTCAAAACATCCACCTGTCTCTCCAAGTAAAGTGCAAGCAGAGACTATTCTGCTGATGCTGGGGTCTTCTTTAAGCTTTTACATTGGGTATCACCATCTGATGCTAATTACATTGTTGATATTTCTAATTCTTGTTTAGAATGGAAATTTTTATTACTTCATATGTGGGTGATTGGGCTTGGGGGCAAAAAACAACTACGGGAAATAAATGTTTGCATGTACATGCATGAACTATGTATAACTGTAGTGGGCTCTACAAGTTCAAACTAAAAATGTAGTTACATTTTTTCTGCATTTCTACTTAATTGTTTGAGTACCTTTACTTCTTATTTATAGGAAGTTTATTCTTTTCTTCTTGAGGAAATTCTCTTTCTGTACTGCAAGCTCTTACATAGTTTAACAAGGAGATAATTTGGGCTTTCACAGTGAAATGCTGAGAAAACTGGAGTCACTAGCTTGTCACTAGCATAGCTACTTGCTGTTACACAGTGTGTGGCACAGGCTCACTGAGCATAGTCACCTTTCACTTAGGCTCTCAAAAGGCTTCCCCGCACTCCAAACACACCTACATGAATATAGTCAATTGATCTTCAACTAAGGTGCAATGGAGCAAAGACAGTCTTTTGAAAAATGATGCTGGAACAACTGGACAGCTACAAAAAAAAAAAAAAATGAATCTAGACATAGACCTTATATCTTTTAAAAATTAACTTACAATGGATCACAGACCTAAATGTAAAATACAAAATGTAATCCATGTAAATCCATGAAAGTGTAATCCACAAAACTATAATCCATGAAAGAATTTATAAGCTGTACTTCACTAAAATTAAAAATTTCTGCTCTTCAAAAGATTCATCAAGAGAATCAAAGGACAAGCCACAGAATGGGAGAAAATATTTACAAAAGACAGATTTGATTAAGGATTATTATCCAAAATACACAAAGAACTCCTAAAACTCTACAATAAGAAAACAAACAACCTGATAAAAAAAAATGGGCTGAATACCTTTACAGTCACCCCACCAAAGAAGATGTACAGAAGGTTAAATAAGTGTATAAAAAGATGCTCAACATCATATTTCATCAGGGAAATGCAAATTAAAATAACAATGAGATACCATTACACACCTATTAGAATGGCCAAAATCCAAAACACTGACAACACCAAATGCTGGTAAGAATGTGTAATAACAGGAACTCTCATTCATTGCTGGTAGGAATGCAAAATGATACAGCCACTTTGGAAGACAGTTTGGCATTTTCTTATAAAACTAAACATACTTCTACCATTTGATCCAATAATCATGCTCCTTGATATTTACCCAAAGGAATGAAACCTTATGTCTACACAAAAATCTACACATGGATATTTATAGCAGCTTTATGCAAAATTGCCAAAACTTGGAAGCAACTAAAATGTCTTTTAGTAGGTGAATGGTACAGCCAGACAGAAAATATTGTTCATTGCTCAAAAGAAAGGAGCTATTAAGCCGTGAAAGATTATGTAGAAAATTTAAGTGTATAATACTAGGTGAAGGAATCCAGTTGAGAAGTAACATACCATATAGTTCTAACTATACGACATTCTGGAAAGGACAAAACTATGGAGAAAATTTTAAAAATCAGTGGTTGCCAGGGGTTGAGGATAGTAGGGGAGGGATAAATAGGCAGAGCACAGAGGATTTTTAGGCCAGTGGACCTATTCTGTATGTTGCTATCATGATGGATACATATTGTCATAAATTTATCCAAATTCACCAAGACTGAACTGTAAGGTAAACTATGGACTTTGAGTGTTAATAATTTGTCATTGTAGGTTCATTAACTGTAACAAATTTATCACTCTGGTGGAGCATTGATAATGGGAAGGCTATGCTTTTATGGGGACATGCGATATACCTACAACTGCACTAAAAAATAAAATCTATTGTTAAAATGGCAGGGTTGTTTTTTTGTTTGTTTGTTTTTGTTTTTGTTTTCCTGTTCATGAATGGTGACACTGAAATAGTGATGACAGCACAGGAGCTGGTTCAGCATTCTTGCCTCTTCATTTGAGATTTAGTAGGTTTCACACCTAAAACTGTTAGTTAGGGTGATTTACTCTCCTAAGGAACACTCCTAAAATAAGTGATTTTCTCATACCCTTAGCATTTTAAAACTATGTATGTGTTTGCACACATGTTTAGCAATTCTTACCTAAAAATATTTGCTTTTGTATTATATATCCACTCAGACATTAAATAATTAGATCCATCAAAGCACTTACATTTTTGGTGATGAAATAATAGCACTGTAATGTGTACAATACCACAAGCATTGAGATTTTTTTCTCCTAAAACAAATGATCATTAATATTTCCCAATTACGTATTCTGAACTCTTAAAGTGCCATCATATACTGCATGTAACTCTAGGCACCAATCTTATTTATATACATTTTTAATGCAATCATCTATTTTAAATTATTTGTGACCATTAGATGAGAAGGGAAATGTGCAGCAAAATTGGATTCTGTCTAAAAATCTAGTAATGATTTTTTAAAATATAGTATTCTGTGGCACATTAAGCTTTTATACAAAGTGAAATCACTATGCTGAAACCATAGACATTTAATAAAAATAAAGAAAAACCTGTTAAAGGCAAATGCCTTAGTATATAGTAATATCCTTTCACCTTTCTTTGAAATTTCTTCACTTGGCACAAGGAATGTTGATGCTTTTAAGTGTTTTTATGTAGCTGGCAGAATGGATTTTTCAATATATCTTGATTCCTAGAGGTTTTACAGGTTTTGCAAACCTATGTCAAACCGTAATTTGTTTAAGCGTTATTTTCTTATAAGAATGCCATTATTCCATAGAGGTGGCTTTGCTGAATGGACAGAGTATTGCATTTCCTCTTCTGTGGTATATTCAAAATCCAGTGCAGTTCTAAGGACTAAAAAGTTGAATAAATTAAGAACAGGATGAAAATTAACAGAGCAGAGAAACCCCAGCTGAGGGAGAAATAAATGGCTTCATAAACTTCGAATTGGTATACCATAAGAGGTCACATCCAAGCCTAAAGACATCTGCTAAAGATTTCTCTTCTGTCTCAGAATTTTATATTCTGTATCAGAAAATCCTTATATTATCATGTGTGGTGTGTGTGTGTATGTGTGTGTATGTGTGTGTGTGTGTGTGTGTGTGTGTTTTCAAGTAAATTGTTTCTTTTAATTATTTGGAGACCCAGGCTTCTTGCATTTTTCAGCTCTACCTTATTTCAGAAATTTCACTCAAGTGTTGGATTGAGTGAAATCACTCAGATTCTATGGCCCAAGGCTAGAAGTAGTGACATCTTTTCTATTTACATTCTACTGGCCAAAATGCAGTCATTCAGCCACACCTGCCAGAGGAGCTGGCAAACTTCTCTCACTGTGCCCAAGAAGTAAAGCTAAACAGATTTTTGGTAACCTTTTGCAGACTGAATGGACTCCAAGCATAAGCAAAATATCTAAGTGCTACTTCTTTCTGACTTCATAGAAAGTAGGTCCTTTAATAGAAACAGAAAGGACATTTACTCTAGAAAAATCGACAAAACCTCTTAACACTGTATTTAAAAAAGTCAAAATGAATTAGCAAAAGGTGAATTACCAATACATTGCTATATTCTTCTCTCTCTCTTTTTCAACTATAAACCTTCTAATAACCTAAGCATGTGGAAAAAAAACCCTTTTTTTCATTTATTGAAGTAATTCCATTTTTAAGAAAAAATCATTATCTGCTACAAAGGGCCATTTGACTCAGAAAGAAAATACTAATTTAAAGAATAAATTAATATATGTTCCTTTGTGCACAGGGTCAGAAACCAGATGAATGGGAAGGCTATTTTGTTAAATAGTTTTCTAGATTATTGTAATCTTAGCAAAGCAGGAAGTAAGATTCGTTCATTTCTATTGAATAAGCATGAGAATATGGGAACATTATATATACTAAATGTTATTTGAGTAATTTCATATGGCAAATTTTGTCTGGTCTCAAAAGCAATGTGAAGACCATCTTCCTGTAGGAAATGTGATAAGAAAATGAACATTCTCTAGTATTTGCTCTCTTTTGATTATAAGAGACTTGGCCTCAGAATGAACAAGACTTCGATTTTCACTGACTGTACTAAAATACATCTTGAAGTTACTGTTAAGAATTCGAGAATGTTTATGAGGAAATGTGAGATATTTCTCTGTGAATTGCTCTGCACCTAGGGTCCATATTAATTTTAGATATTTTACCTAGCTCTGTTCAGGGAAACTCACCTTATGCATATCTGCTTTAGGCTGAATGGCTATGGGAAATAGCTCACATTATGATTTTAGTAATATAACTCTAGACTGCTATAATTAGAAACACTTGCAATAATGTTTTGATAGTATAATTAGATGAAATAAAATTTTGCTCAGGACTTACATAGATTCCATCTGAGATATTCTAAGTGTTTGCTAATATTAGCCGATTGCATAATATTCTGTAGGGCACAGACATAAAGATTCTCTCAGGCATCTGGACATTCTTCTTATTTCATATCCTCGAATGTTGATTTCAGGAGTAAATGGATGTTCTAGTATGTGGCTGCACCCTATATTCAAAATTGCAAACTCCAAATGGTATTAAAGTGTTATTAAAGTGAGTGTTTGTAATTAACATGTTTTGAGAACCTCTTCTTAGGTAGGCACTGTATCAAAAAGTAAGCACAAATAAACTTAGGGATTAAAAACTATTTAGTTCAACTTTAAATTTTAGTGAAACGAGGAAGTAAAAATGTAATTACCAAACTCCATACAAATATTCAGTAAAGCAGTGATTGAACCTCAAGACTGACTGATCCCCCATTCCTTCTCCAATCTACCACATAAAAAAAAAATTACCACCAGTTTAAATTATGAGAGACAGCAGAGGAAGACGAAACTTAACAAATAGTGGTTTTATTTATTCAGTTTTGGGAATGAGATGCTTCAAAGAGAAGGGCCTGGCTGTCTGAAGCACCTCCTGGGGTCGTCAGTTACATGGTGACACTGCCAAGGATTTCCACGCAGTGAGTGCCTCTGCTGGTGGAGTTCCTTATCCAGAAAGCCTTTCCCCATGGCTCTGCCTGATAAACTCCCACTCTTCTTTTCTGTTTCTCCACATTTTCTTTGAATCCTTTGAATCATTCATTGCTCCTATTGTGTTCTCTTTGCAGTTTGTACCTATTAGAAAATTGTTGCATTATCATCTGTCATTTAAATGTTCATATTTCCAACCAGATTGTGAGTTTCTTGAGGAACATCTCCGTGCCCTTTACAATTGTTGCTCACAGTTGGTGGGTTAATAAAAGAGTGATAAATATCTCTCCTTTATACGGATTAAAGGGATGGTATGTTATAATGGAGAGAATACTATAATTGTGTGTCATTTAATTGGACCTCTATTTTCTCTTCTGTAAGTTGAAGGTGTTGGGCTAGGTAACCTCCGATGTTATTCTAAATTTACTTTTGTCCAATATAGCCAAGGGCTATGTTTTCACTGTCAGTAGAAAGCATACGTAGAAATTGATGGAGACCTTTTGCTATATTTATTTATTATTTTCTATTTTTACTATGCCAAGCAATGTAAGAACTCATACCTTCTTTGTTATAAAAATCAGATGTCTATACATATAGCATAGGGAATAAAGAGTAACTTTCTGCATGCAATTCTGACTTCCTATTGTAATAACTGAGAATTCATCAGGAAAATATAAACTTTCTAATATAAACATACATGTATACAATTGATGCTCCTTATTAAAAGCTCATTTTAAGATATGAAAATTATACTCTATATTAATATATATCTTAGCATCTGAAAATGAGCTGAATTAAACACTCTGTAATTGTCAGAATTTTATTAGTTCCATCTTTGCCATTCTCTTCCTCTACAAGCTTGAGAAAATCATTTAAAACTAAAAGCCTCCTTCCTATTAGATATAGGAAAAATGAGTCAACTAGTTCTAGTCTTTTGATTTTAAAATTACATTATTTAGATAAAAAATGTTAACTGGTTCCAAGTTACCATTTTAGGAATTTTCTATAAAATTATATAATAATTGATTTAAAAAATGAACTGAGTAAAAATAATATTTTCACTTATTTTATCAATAAAAATATAGATAAATTACAGATGACTTGACACACATACAGCAGCAAATAGTTTCACCTAAATCACCCAAAGTAAATAAACTATAGTAACTTGCCATATACTTATCTAAAACACTTGATTTCAAGAGCTCTAGGGTAGAGATGAAGAGTGCAATAAAGTACTTCTTGTTTGGTCACAGTAATATATTAAATACATTAAAATAATTATTTTTGGCACATGAACAAACTGCACATGATTTCTGGTTTTTGAGGTGCTTTCTTTATTCTGTGATGCCAAATCTTCACTGTTCTCAAAGACCATAAATTTGCAAGCATAAACATAATGCTTCCACGAATATATCTGCAAGCCTATTGCATAAGGGATTTGTCCTTGGTGCCTTTTAGCAAAAAAGTAATTTAACCCAGAATGTGTTGCCAACAACTTCCAGCTGTTGTTGATTGTCAGTGGAACAAACTGGATGCACAAACTTTTGTGGAGTGCGAAGTATACCAAGGAATGAACACAAGCAGACTTAGTATGTGCTTTTTATTACCCACCCATTATAGTGTGTGGAGTTGGTGATGATAGGTAAATAATAATAATATACATATCACCATAAATTAACACAAATAAAGTAGGAAGATTAGGCAATAAGAAATGGGGTACACAGGGCCAAAAATATTTTTTTCTTCACAAAGTCAATGCCAACTTGCTAAAGTGGCTACTATCAAGAGCTATTTATAGCACAATATAAACCATATTACTGACTTGAGTTTTAGATTCAAAAGCTTTGGTTAATATTACTGTCTGCATTCAAAGCAGAGTTCAGTGCTAAAAGCTGGTCAATAAACATTTTAGTACTGCTCTTTTCTAGTGATCTGAATTCAATAATGTTACCTTTCCAGAAGCTGCAAAATGGAAAGTGAAAGAATGATTTATGAGGCTTGGCTATGCATGGCCAGCTAAGAAAGCTTTAACTGATGCTTTCAGGATTCTCTTTAATGAAGTACAATTTGCCAAGATAAGTTTAGGTAAATGAAGCCTCTGTCACATTATGTTTTAGTGAAAGAAATGACAGACATAGCCCAGCAGATGGAAGTTAATGCAGAATGGTGATGTCAAACAATGTCGTCTAGGTAACTGCACAATGATGGAGCAGATGCATTAGTGTTATTACTATAAACAAGTTCATAATAACACAACACATTCATGGAATCCGTTCAAATTAAGCATAGCAGCTTCCTTTGTTTAAGCTGTCACTTAGCACACATGCAGATCATATTTCTGAGCTATCAAATCCTTTCAAGTAAAAGCTCCCATATTCAGTACTAACTCCTATTAGATGGCACTGTTAACCTTAAAACCCCTAGTGTTTTGCCTTTTCAATAATTTCTTAAGGGATGTCTTACTATTTTGTTGAAGATGTTACTTTCAGGGCTATATTTACCCCTCCATATCTCCGGTTTCCTCACTCTGAATGCAAACTGGAATCCTGAATACAATGGATTGGGAGAACTCAGCTGTGTCCCTTAAGCGAAACAATAGGGATTGGGCTGGAAATTTAAAATGTATTTGTGAGTTTATTTCAGGAAGGTCTAGGGGTTTGACTTTGCTTGAAAGGAATAATTGCCTTACATCCATCTTGGCATTCCTCTGTGGGGGCCCACCACTACACACAGAAGTAGTCAAGGATGGAAGAAGGGAATTAATTGTTCTATGTGGTTTGACATTGAACTCACCTATCGAATAAATATTGGATTTCCCTTACTCATTAGATTTCCACAGTTCTAGATTTCTATGTGTAATTACAAAGAAAATACACTGATAAATATATGTTTATGTTTATACATGCTTGTGTGTGTGTGTGTATATATATACATACATATATATATATATGTGATATGTTTTATATGTTGAGAGGGAAAAAATAACACCAAATTCAAATCCATGTGTATTGGGCAATTGTTATAAAAAAATATGCAAACCTTCATTTCTGACCTTGAAAAGAGAAGTTCTCCCAGGATTTGCTTATGTTGCAAACTGAGCTGCACTCAGAAATATATGAACCACTTTTATGGTAGAAGATTTGAAAATAAACTCCTAAAGAGAAGATGCAAGACTATTGTGACAGCCATGCAGTCATACTTTTGAAATGGCAAGTGGTACATGATAATGGAATGTATAGTTAAATTGTTCTATTTTAAAATATTATTTCTACACATTTTCTTAATATCTGATCTTTAAATGTAACTTTTCTGTGCTACTTTCATTTTTCTCTTTAGAACTGAAATTTCCAAATCTGTTTTTGAACCCCCAATCTTTCATCATGGGTGGGAGTAGAAGGTATTTGGGATGTGTTATAAATGGAAGTTTAGATCTGAGCTTATCTACAAATACTTACATGATAGAGCGAAAATATACCATTTGCAAATCAGATACTGCTTGTAGCTGATAAATGTCAGATAAAGGGCTATTTGAGCAAAGATGAACAAAGTAATTCAGAATGTTTCATTTATAAAACAAAATAGTAAGAGAAAGTACAATATTCATGCTCTAAAATAGAAAGAGTTGAGACATATAAAAATTTCACTGCTCTCTCTCATTTTCCATTTTTAGAAGCTCTTGACCTGGTTAAATCTTAGTTTGTTAATTGCAGGTATCAAGCATCATCTAGAACAAAGTTTTTCGACTAAATCATTTGAAAAACCAAAATGCAGATTCCAGTATAAGATAAAGAAAAAAATCTTTTACCAGCACGTGCTCCAGGACAGAGCACCATTCACTCCAGCCTCTTACCCCTTCTGAGAAGCTTCCAGGCCCCACCTACCTGGTAAACCATCCCTTTAATAATATTTTGCAAACAGCTCATGATAAATACTATGCTCTACAATTTTCCCTCATATGCTCTAATCCCAATGCCTTAGATATACTTTCTATGGGGCTATGGCCTAACTCCTTTTGTTATAGCATCACCTAATTTCTCTTCTTTTGTAGGCACATAGTTGCCCAGAGAGTTTTAACTAAGACATACTGAATTTCTAAATAATGGAGTCAGGTCAGAAAGCATACCTTATGTTTTCATGTCCATTAGGCATTACTCAAGCGCCTAAGACTCAGCAAACTTATTGATTTCCGCTCTCAAGGCTCTGGGCCTAATTGCCATGAGCCTTCAAATCTCTACATGCCCTGTGTGGTATCAGTCCTTGATCTGTCAAAAGTTTTCGCTCTGCCCAGCTCCTCATTTCAGCTTTCTTTACACTGGCTTTTTTCATTCCCCTGAGCTCACCAGGCCTTTCTATTCTATAGAATTTCAATTATGCTCTTAATTTTGATGAAATGAATCACCTAGTTAACTCCTGCCTACTTTTCTAGTTTCCGCTTGAATTTCACTTCCACTTCTTTGACAATCCAGGTAACTTTATTTAAGCCCTTACACAGATTCTTCATAGCAATTCTAATAAGAACAATCTTTTTTTTTTTTTTTTTTAATTTAAATGTCTGTTTTATCCACTAAAGTTTAAGCTTCATGGTATCAAGGAAAAATATCTGTCATACTCACTGCTACATTTCTAGCCCTTTAAACTCTTAGTATTTAAGAACATTTGATAAATGAAGGAAGAAATGGATGTATAGAGGAATGAGTAAAATGTTCTTTTATATTACCAAATTACTTTCTAAACTTTTTTCAAGTTCAATTTATACTTTATTTACAAATTTGAAAATACCCATTAACCTATATCTTAAACTACAATGAATGATAGCATCATTAAAATGTTTTTTAAATAAGTGAAAAATGTGACATTTCTCTATATTTTTGATCATTAATGATGTCAATATTATTGTTTAATATTGATTTATTTATCTGTTTACATCCTTAGTATGTTTAGAATTGTAATTACTTTAGTCATTGATTTACTTGATCTATATTTTTTAAAGATATTAATCATTCATTACCAATTTCTTGCAAAAAGTTCCTCCAGTTTGTCATTTTTGTTTAAAATAGACTTTATTTTTTTAGAGTGGTTTTAGGTTTACAGAAAAAAAATAAGTAGAACATTCAGATAATTTATTTGTACCTCCGTGCCTCCATCCACAATTTCTAGTTATTACCATTTTGCATTAATGAGGTGCATTTTCTATAATTGATGAATCAATGTTTATATATTATTATTAACTAAAGTTTATAGTTTGGAATAAGGGTCTATAAATTTTACCAAATATATAATGGCATGCATCCACTATTATAGTATCATATAGAATAGTTTTACTATCCTAATCTCCTTTGCTCTACCTATTCATCCCTTCTCTTCCCTTCTTCCCTACTATTCTATAGCTCAGCTGATAAAGAGAGGGACTATAGAGTGGACATGTGTCAGTTTCAGCTTTATTTTGTTTATACTTTTAGGTGGTATGTGGGAGTTTAAAATTTTTATGTTGTGAGACATATCATATGAGAATTTCCTTCCTAATTATTAAACTTAATAAGACATTCCAACTGAAATAAAATTGTTTTTGTATCTTATTTACTATATTCAAGTAAGTTCTCTACTTAGAAAATAAGCAGCGTGGGAGCAGGAATTGGCCCTAAGGCACACAATATGCCCAAGCAGGAACTATGTTTTTGAACACACCACAGATCCTAGAATTGTAACCAAACATATGTATTGCATAGAACACAATAAAAAATAAAATAAAATAAACTTCAGACAAGCAAAAGAAGTACATTACTAATTTTCTCAAAATCTTTTCTTCTTTTGAGAACAAAGAAGGACTAAATAGCTCAAAATATTTTTTTACCTCACTCTTCTGATCCAGAACACTGAAATTAAATCCTATAGTGTGATTACTCTAAGTAGCAATACTGAATGTGTAGATACTCAGGTTTAAAGGATTCTGAGGATCTCTTGACATAGGATATTTAAAATAAAGACTGGTCTTCCTGTCTTCTAGCTTGTCTTTCAGATTCCTCCATGATGACTCTGTCTTTAGTTTGGAATGTCCAAGATCCATCCTCTAGTTTCTTCCATTGTAGTCACATTTCCATCCAGTTTTGCAATCGTCTCATGTATGTTTTCTTCTTTGCTAAAATAAGAGCTCTTTGAGGACTGAAGTTATGGCTCATTCAAATTTGCTTCTTCTATCTTTTCTGGCATTGAATTTTACATAGAGCAAGACCTATATACCTTGGACTCTCCATCTGAGACAACAAATATAATAAAAATACAGAAGAAATACTAAAGTACATTACACATGGAATAAATTTCATTTTTAGTCATAAGCATTCTCTCAAAATATTCATGTAACAACTTGTATTGCATTTTTTCAGCTTCTTTGGAAAAATAAAGAGGTAAAAAGAGAAACAATTGTGTTAAAAGAAAACAAAAATGTTTAGGAGAGAGAACTAAATTTATTACTTAAGAAGTTATGCTTTCACAGTCATATTTCTAGCTAGCCATTTTGTTTCTTTTAAACTCACTAATTTGTTAGCTGAAGTTTGATTGGACAGCATAAAGGGATCCCCACACATTCTTGGAAAGTATGATTATAAAGATATACGAAAGTCACAGTTCTAAACATTACTATATATATGAGACTTGTTATAACTCATAAACCCAGAGATTTTTCTTTATTTCGTCAAAAAGAAAGAAAATTAAAATACATTGCATTTAAAAAGATATTTTAGTGTTTCATTGATATTTCTTCCTTTTACAAATCACTATTTTCTTATCTACATATCTACTTGCATATATATAATAAAATAGTTGTTCTATATTGAGTACTTATAACAAGCAGTGGACTAAATAGATCTTTGTATTATTTCATTAAATCCCCACAACAAATCTATTAGTCAAGACTGTTATTTTTTCATTTTATAGATAAGAAAATTAAAGCTCAGAGAGACAAAGTTGCCCAGGGTCATTCGGAAAAATATATAGTAAAATAAGGATTCCAAATGGAGTATGTATGATTCAAATGCCTTAAAGGAAAAAAAAAAAAGGCTCTCTATTTGACTAAAAACATTATTGACTGATTATTCAGCACAAACTCTGACTTAAAAGGGACATTGATGTGATGAACGTTGGTTAATGGACCACATCTATAGCACACGGAGTGAAGATCTTTATTTTAATTTTACAGGATGAATGTCCTGATTTAGTCACTATGTATTTATTTCCTTATTTATTCTACATATTCAAATTGCCCCTTTCCTCTTATCTCTGTTCAGACTTTTGTAGGATTTCAATGTAATGGTTACTACTTATGAGCATGGATCATGGAGCAAGATTTCCTGGCTTGAATGTCAGTATTACTATTTATTAATTTTGACTTTAGGTGAGTTACTTCACCTCTCTGTGTCTCAACTTCCACATCTATGAAAAGAAGATAATAATTGCACCTATCTTGTAGTTTTGTTTTGAGGTTAATTTAGTTTTTGTATTTAAAGTACTTAGAATATTGCCAGGGAATAGAAAAAAATCAACAAATCTGTTTTTTTTTCTTATCCAAAAATAATAAAATCCAGTTTTTTAAATGTATATAGCATGTATGGAAAAGGGAAAGATGGAGAATGAGATGGAAAAGAAGCAACACAAAGTAGAGAGAAAACATCAACAGAAGGGCAATAATTCAATGACAGCACAAAGGCATAGATTGGTTTATTATAACTTTATTTTTAAAATGTTCTTGTTTTCCAGCAGTGGCTGTCTACCATGAGTCAAGTCTCAATTCTCAGTTTCTAGCTGAGAAACTAGTGGTCTGATTGGCAAGTGCACCCAGGGGAAAAGCCATTGCAGAATTTCAGTAATAATTCACCACTTCCTGAGGGCTTTTGACTCTAATTCCTCTAGATGACCTTTGTTTCTCAAGTATTTTCTGAAATTCCATTCTGCTCATCTAAGGATTTTCCCTTAGTTCTACAGTCTCCTGCTCTATGAACTTTCAGATTCTATCAATGGTCTTGTGGGGAATCCATTCATGCATTGGAGTACCCTTATTTCTCTAGTTCTGTCACTCCAGTGGGGTGGCACTGCTAAAAGCCCTGTTGTTTTCTAGATCCCTCTTAGTTTGCCTAGAGCCAGTTCTCAACCCCTAGCCTTACCTAGAATAAGAAAATGTCCCTGGGAAAACTAAGAGTCCTCAATTCACCTCTCAGTTATTTTACTTCCTCTAGTCCTTGTTTTTACAGACTCTGCTGCCTCTTATATTTAAATTTGTAAGATTTTTCTAGTTTTTCTCAGAGCATTTGCCTGCCATAACCTACTTTAAACAATGCATTAGATTTTATTTAATTTTTTTATCTCTAGATATATATTTTAGCTCAGTACTTTCCAGTTTTGTGAACTTCTATATACCTCAGTTCCATATCTATAAAATGGGGCTAATTAGAATAGTTGTTTTATAAAATTGTTGCCAGCATTGAACAAGTTGATACATATGTGAAATGCTTACAATGGTGCTTGGCACATAGTAAAGGATGAAGTAATAAACATTAGCTATTATTATCGAAGATGACTTCAGAAGACAGGAGATCAGATTCTTCTTGTGCATCCAAGATAATCTTTTATTTCATATACTAATTTGGAAGCTCTTTGGACTTTAATAAAATTAAATTATCTTAGTTCTTAACCTTATTAAACTCAGTGGTTCAGTGTTCCTCCCACTCATTTAAAATAATTTCTAATGACCTATTTACTAACTTGAAATCAAATATATAAATAATGAAATCTATAAACATGATTATAGAAAAATGTCTTAAAATATAAACAAAATGAAAAAAGTAATTTATAATACATTAATATAAATTTCAATATAAACATAATCAAACATGAGTATAATAGAAGACAAAAATTTAGTCAGAGGTTTTTATCCACTTACAATGACTAAGTTAGTATTAAAAGAAGATCAGAACCTTTTTCATTAAACATTACAGAAGAACAGTGCAATAGCATAGGATAGCAGAATAAAAAGAGCATTATAAATACTAACATACTACATTTATGAGATAGAAGAATATAACTATAATTGAAATAAAATTTACATGCCAAGATGCATTACTCAAAGTTGAGGGAAAAACAAGATATCATATTCATGCAAATGTGCTGGGTGGTATTTATATGTGTAGTGTCATTTATAAATTATGTTATATTATGATGTGGTTGCAATATTAAAACTATATCACAGAAAACACAAGATAAAGCATACATACATCTGGTCTCTAAATATCTGACAAGACATTTGAAAATCATTACAGGTGGTGAAAATATTCTTTATTCAATAGGTGAATATTCAAATTCTTTGTCATTTTATCACAATTGACTCTAGTTATTTTATCCAATTACTAGAACTGGATAAAAGAGACCCCTGTTAAGCCAGATATTAACCATTAAGTAGGTAAATTGTTAAACGTTGGTGGGCCAGCGGGTGCTGGTAGAGGTGTGTGCTTCGGAGCCTCAGAGAAGCCTTTATCCACCTGTAAAGGGAGAATTTCAGTATCGTCAGAACAAATACAATAACACCAAGGAGAACTACCTGAATATTACTCTTCATCATATGGGCCTGTCCTAAGCACTTTATGCATTTAGGGTCTTCACCACTGCCCAGCGAATGGCAGAAGTGTCTTTTCAGTTATGTAACTGAAAAAAACACGACCCCAGGAATTTTTAAAACAATCCTGGAGGGAAAAGAAGAAGCATAACACAACATTCCAGTTACAATAAAACTAATCCTGTATAACATCTATTATTAACGAAAAGTAATATAAAAAGTTGGTAGAGGAAGTACTGTCCCTGTAATATAGAATCCATTGTTAGTTAGAAAAATGTTTACGAGAGAGAGACTTTTATTTTTCTTTCCATAAGAAATATTCACATGCTCAAGTTCTAAATATATTGACAGGTGTAACTTGGTGACTACAGCCTAAACAAACTGACAATTATTCCAAACAGTCTTCTGTTATCTGAGCAAAAAATCATGATACTAGGTATCAGCTTGCTGTTACTTGAAACACCGTGACCATTTGTTACTTCTTTATAAAACAATTTAGAAACTGGAAATAATTACTGCTTTGTCATTTGAATGCTTGATACATTCCTCAAATTAGAAATCCAGAGCTGAAATGATCAAATCATCTGCAGTCATCTGTATTTCAGTACAATTTTATTAATAATTTACACATGGCATGGAAGGTGTTATTTCAAATTTCTTTCTAAATAAAAATTTTAATATTTAAATGATTTACTTTCCAAATTTTTATGTGGAAACATCAACTTTATTTGTTGTTAAGCAGTACCAGATTTGCCTATAATAAGTTCGGTATCTTTACCACAAATATAGAATAGGATGGACTTTTTATAAAAGAAAAATAATGTCAAATTTTCTATATAGAATTAATATTTGAAAATTTTAAATAAGTAATTACTTCATATTATAAATGACACTTTAAAAGGTCTTTACTTATGTGTGTTATGGTTATCGTTATCTTATTCTTATTATATACTGTTAAAATCTATATAATTTTGCATTTGGATCATACAAAATGATTTTTTTTTATCACAGACTTTGGAGAATATGTCAGTGAATTTAGATAGAAAATATAATTAAATAACAAATTTAGTCTTGTATTTTTAGGATAGTCAATCAAGACAAGGATAAAAAATTCAAACAGCACAAAAAAGTTTCCTTACAGCTCCTGAACCCAAGCCCCTCACTGACCCTACCCAGAGGCTACTATCATTTCTGGACTATTTTTAAAGTATCATTCCAGAGATATTTTATGAATATACAGGATGTTAATAAATACATTAACAGAAAATGGCTATCTAATTTATACCTGACTTAGGCTATTTTCTTTCTCTCTCTTTAACTTCTAGAAATTTGGAAAACTATTTTACCAACACATCTTCCCCATTTGCAAATAAAGATAATTAAATGAAGTTCTTGTATGTTAGAGTTTCTGATAAAAATAAGAGGAGGGATATGTTGGGTCATAGAAAAGTAAGATTTGCTTAATTTCCAATGAATGAATATTTATGAACAGAATCAAAACAGGAGGAAGTGAACAAAAAAAAAAAGATATAAAGAGAAGCGAGTTATATACTCAAATAATGTCTTTTTTTTTTTTTTAATTTACGACATCTTTCCAAAGAATAAGTCTTTAGTAGTGAGACTTTAGATGCTCGATAAATATTGTTGCATGATGAATGAATGAGTGAGTTGTTTTGAACTCCAAGACAGGCTGCTGAAACATCCTTCTTGGATGTCTATCACTCAGACATACTCAAAAATAAAATCTTTCTCTATGGATGAAAGATAGGAAGTTGACAAAATTAAAACTTTAACCAGGTGAATAGAAAGTCAGAGATCTGTAATGGTAATAAAAATCTTGTTATCAGGGTTAAAGTTGCTTTCACAAAATATGTGAGAACCACAAAATACTATTACTAGATCTACATTTTAACTTATGGGCTTTTTCTAAAATTTATGGCTATCTCCAAGACAAATATTTTCAGTGATGAGTCTCAATTTGTCCTCTTTTAAGATAAAGATTTTACATTTAATATCAAAGTACTATAAGCTCAATTTTTTCCTTGCCGAAATGATATTTGTAGGTAAATTATTTTACTTGACAAGGGCCAGATTTATAGCCTTGGTACATGAATCATTTTGTTAAACCCAGATATAATACAAGTTTAACTGTAACTCTTAACCTTTGTTGAAGCCTAGAAAATATCTTATATAACACTGCTATTTTCTCCAAAATCTTCCAATAAAAGGCTTTCTACATCTATTGCTTTCATATACTTGTGTCTGCATGGGAATAAAATTGACTTCCTAGACCTCCTCTTTAGTATTTTAGCTTATGCTTAACAAAATTCACCTGTAAATTTTTTTCACAAAGATGTTCATGAAGGAGAGAAATAGATTGCCCCTTTTGCATTTGGTTCTAATTTGAGTTGTAATTGAGATGACTGGTAAAGGGTCCTGTCTCTTGAGTCAGGAAGATCTAAGATTAATCCAATCTCTAATGTTATTAACAAATAGATAATATTATTTACATTTATCTGTAAAATGGACATAATAGGATATATTTCACATATATCTTTTGTAAAGATTAGGTTACATAATCAAACCTGAAGAGGTTAGAATAAGATATTCAAAATAAGGACTTAATAAAATAAATAAGAATAATGAATGAGAGTAAAAATTATTTTACAACACATAGGTAAGGTTGGGTTTGTTGGTTCCTTATTGGTTGTGAAATATTTTTAGTATAACTCTTAATTACTAATAATGATAATAATAATAACCATTATTTATTAAAAACTCTATATTAGAGTTCTGGACCACTCATGATTTGATCTATTGCTTAGTTCTGGATTATAGAGGATCAAGCAATGATTTCTGGCAGCCTTAGTAAGTGTGGAGAGTTTCTAGAGAGTGTCAGATTAGCAGCAATAATAAACTACTAGTATTTTTAACAAGAACATTTAAGTGTTTCAATATTTTAACTGTGCATATCAATTGAATGTCTACCTTCTTTGCCAAGAGATAGCAAGATTACGGTTCATAACTTGGAAATTGAAATAAGAAGAGAAATAGTCACCCAATGATACTTGGAGGAAATGTTTTTCAGTCAATTTTGTTAAACTCTCTTGAGAAAGAAATAGATTCATTGTGTATTATGGATCGAATGTTTGTGCCCCTGCCCTATTTCATATGTGGAAGCTCTCATATCCAATGTAATAGTATTTGGAGATGGGGTTTGGGGAAGTAATTCCACTTTATTGAGGTTATGGGGATAGAGATCCCATGTTGGATTTATTCTTTATAATTAGAGGGAGGGAGACTGGAGCTCTCTCTCCAGCTGGCATGTGAGGACTATGCAAGAAGGTATACATCTGCATGCCAGAAAGAGCACTCTGACCAAGAAACAAATTGGCTGAGACCTTGACCTTGATCTCCCAGTCTGTGAGAAATAAATGTCTGTTGTTTAAGCCAACCATTCTATGATATTAAGTTATGGCAGCCTGAGATAATTTAGGCACAGTGATTCATGGTCATTTGGGCAAGATGATCTTTCTTTCCATTCATGTCTGTGTCAGATATCTTGATTTTTTTTTTCAGGAGCATGTCAGTTTTCCTAGTACCTGATTAACACATGGCACACACTTGAATGTAGGTGAGAAGCAATCTTAAACTCATTGCCTCAGTAGTTATGAAGCTGTACCTGAAAGATGTGCTTTCCTTCCTCAGCTGCTCTAGCATCTATCCCTTAGAAAGCCACTATGCAGAATGAATCATTGTGGCCTTACTATGAAATTGCTCTTAAACAGTTAGAGTTTGGGGTGATGGTATCAAGCAATGTTGAAGTCTTTTATGAGAAGTAAGTTTTTAAAACTCATTGCTACATATATTATAATGATTACATAAATATGACTATAATTAATAATTTGCTCATCTATCTATTCATTTATTTCAAATCTTTGTTTGAAATTATTATGGGCCAGGCCTCGGGTTAACACTGTATACTGAAAATTTCTGTCCAATATTAGTTTAAATGATAATAACACTGTCCTGAAGATTTAATATGTGTTTTTATATTTTATAATTTATTGGTCTTATCTAGATAGGCTGCTAGAAGCTCCTACTCAAATCTGAGGCTTACCTCAAAACAAGCATTTTGGTCTAAGGTCATTCTAGCTCTATTACTTTTTTCCAACTTTATTTTCCCTTTGTCTCATTTTTAATGTTTTTCATTCTTCTTGCTAATATATGTACTTATTCAAGTCACTTTGATTCATCTATGGGAAAAATAAAAAAAACATAAATATAAATATCAAATATAAATCACATATAAATAAAAATGGAGAAAATGAATGTCAAGAAGGAGTGAACAGTGTATGAGTTCAATCGATAGATCATTTTCTGGTGTTTTCTATCAAGAACTTTGCTGCTTCATTATCTTCTGATGTTAAAACTCAAATGAATGTAGTAAAGTAATATTTGCCAAAAACAAATGGCATGAAAAAACTACAACTTGCTTAATAAACCATGGCTGAAGTAGAATCCTCACAGAGAGAAAACTAGGTCAAGATTTTTTTTTAATAATATAATTTTATGTGTAAAAAAATGAAAATACACATAAGGAATGGTGCAATTTATGGGAAGCATTCTGTAACCAATATTAGTCACAAGAGAAAAGTTAAACATTCTTCCCACAAGGGAAAGTATTGCTATGCTTACTTAAAAACTAACTTTTAGGACTTTTTGTATGTTTACAGTAAAAGTCAATTGTTATCTGAAAACTATAACCCAGAATATGCAAGGACAAAAAGAAAAAAGTGTAAATAAGGGAAAAACAAGTACTGAGATTTTTCAATTAAGTTGTTAAAATCTAAAAGTATAGGACATTAAAAGAGTATTTAGTATAATTCCAGTCTTTAACTTCTTTGAGAATTCTTGGGGTTAATATGATGTCAAGTCTTTAAAAAGTAGAAGCTATCACCCTTGAAATTACAGCTTTAACAAAATCTGGGGGGAAAAGGTCTAAAATCCCATAATCAAACACCTGGACTAGAATGATGTACTGGGAAATAGGCTGGGCTTTATAAAGAGTAAATTCTGTCACAGTGGTTTCAGATATCTTTCTATTGAGAGAATAATGAAATAGTAAATCAGAGAGAAGCATTAGATTCAATTTACCTTGATTTTAGGAAGAGTTTGATTCGGTCTTGTATGAAGTATTAATCAAGAAATGGGAAAAAGTGTGCCAAAGGCCCCACCGCTGTTAAGTAGATAAGCATCTGGTCTATTTAGTCAATCAGAGGCACTCAGAATGTTGCTATTAATAGTTCAACATGTCGGGAGCTATAGAATACATGGAATCATATGCAATTAATGCTATAATAGAAATATGGCATAAATAAAATAGAAAATAAATGTAAATCAATACCTGTTCTACCAGTGTGTGTGTGTATATATATATATATATTCATATATATATGTATATATATATACACACACATGTGTGTGTTTGTGTGTATAATATATGCATATATATATGCATATATATATGTATATATATATATACACACACATGTGTGTGTTTGTGTGTATAATATAAAATCTTTTTCTTTTCTACTCTAAATGTTTATTATCTCTTCTTAGGATTCCCTATGAGATTCTTTGCACAATGTTGCCCTACATTTTCATATAACTAAGACAGCCTCTTTACCCCTCACAGCATGATTTCTAATACAAAGCTGAGAATCATGAACTATATTCTGGTTTGACCCAGAAAGCTTTGACATTGAAAATCAGAGTGGTCTGAATGGCTCAGTCAAGATGCAAGTCTGAATTAATCGGGAAGTTTTATTATAATGACCCTTGAGGGAAAGAATAACATATTGCACTTTTTAAAAAATTAAAATAGTATCTACATAATTTAAATGAATAATGGTTAATAAAATAGCTAAAACTAAAATATGTTCAGGTTAAATAAACGAAGTAACTTCTTCAGCTGTTTTAGTGATTAAGAAATAGAGACAATTGCTTCTGGAATGAATTGGGCTTAAAAACGTTGACAAAAATATATTTAGGATTGTGTAATCAGAATTCTCAGTACTGTGGTGAAATAAGTATATATTTATTGAATAAGTGCTGAATTGCTTATAAGCTTTTAGTTTTATATTAATTGAAATAAATAACTCAGATATAGAGGTATCATCATGATATTTAACATTGCAATTATATTGAATTACATATAAATTTTTGCTATCCATTTTGGATTACTACTGAGTATCTTGTTAAGAGTCCAACTTCGCTTCCTATTCCTACAAAGCACATCTGGGTCAAGAGATTTAAAGGATTGTACCTCTTTGTAATTATTAATCATAGTTATAATTCAGCATCACAATAAGCCACTGATAATTTTTTAAAGGCAAGTGTTTTAAGTGTAAAAAGTCATGTGAAGTTTGCAACTCCTCAAATAATATCTTTGTTTTTAAATAAAAAATGTATATATATAATTAGTCACTGGACTTAGAGCAGATGATAAGGCACACTTTCTCCCACTGGCCTTTGTAATACTCACATTTTAGTGATAATACAAATCAGCATTCTTTATGCAATTAAAAATTTGATTTTACTTCTGATAAGTGCTACATATATGAAAATATTGTTATAAAAGTGTATAATGGGGAGCTGCTCTTGAGGAAATAATAATTTAACTGAATTTTTAAGAAAAAAAAAGTTGATTTCACAGAGAAAGGACTGGATAAAAATCTGCAAACGACAGCAAACTTACCATAAAAAAATGTCCTGAGATGGTTAGGAATACAGTATGATGAAGAGAATGAATCAAGGATTATATGGCTAACAAGGAGATGCAAATGAGGTGGTAAGATTAGTTGGTCCAGATTATGTTAAAAAACTTGTAGGTCATTTTAAGATCTTATTCATTATCTAAAAAAATGAGAATTAAGACTTTTAAGCATGAGAGTGACATACTCTTACTTTTTTTTTAAATGTCATTTTGCTGTGGAAAATTGATTAGAAGAGGGTAAGAATAGAGCTGAGAAGACTGGTTAGGAGGGTCTGTACTGGTCCAAGTGAGTCTTGGTGTTAGTTTGAACTAAACAGACATAATAAAGAAGCAGAAAAGTGAATTCATTAGATAGTTAAGTAGAATAGACAATATTTCATAATAGATAAAATACGAGTGATATAAGAGAGGGAACAATCAATGATTGTTCTTAGTTTTCTAGCTTAAAAACCTAATTCTGCCCATTAAGATATGGAACCCTGGAGGGAGGATGAATTTAAGTGGTTAGGGGAGTTGATCAGTTTAGATTTAGGCATGTTAAATTTGAGCGGCCTCTTTACATCCATTTAGGATGTCCAGAATATAAAAAATATATCTCATATAATAAAAAGTGGTGATGTGGCTGTGATGAAATCAAAACCTTCATTTACTCTGATGGGAATGTAAATGGTGCAGCCAATTTTGAATATTGTCTGGCAGTTCCTCAAATGAGTTCACATAGAGTTACCATAGAACTCAGTAATTCTATCCCTAGGTACATACCCAAGAGAAATAAAAAACATATGTCCATACGAAAATTTCCATGTGAAAGTTTATAGCAGCATTATTCATAATAGCTCAAAGATAGAAACAAAACAAACCAATCATCCAAATGACAAATACTAAACAAAAAGTGGTATATGTACACAATGAAATATTATTCAACCATAAAAAGGAATGAAGCTCAGATATAAGTTACAAAATGGATGAACCTTAAAAGTATTATGCTAAATAGAAGAAGCTAGTTACGAAGGACTATGTGTACTATTATTCTTTTGTATGAAATATACAGAACTGTGAAATCTATAGTGACAGAAAATTAGTGGTTTTGTAGGTCTGAAAGGGTAGATAGGGAAATAGGGAGGTGATTGTTAAAAGGTTTATGGGATTTGTGTTTGAGATAATGGAAAACGTTCTAAAATTAGATTGTAGAAATGATTGTTTGTATCTGTAAATATATTAAAACCCATTGACTTGTACACTTTAAATAGGTTAATTGTATGATATGAGAATTATATCTCAATAAATCTATTTTAAAAAATTTAGGGGCCTATGAGAGTCTCAGTTATTGGAACTGAACTCAAAGAGGTCTTGACAGAAGACTTGGGGTCATTTGTGGATAGACTGTAACTGAAATTATGGGCAGAGATGGGCAAATATGGAGTTAAGATTAAATATGGCTAAAGAACAAACCTGCAAAAATTCTACCACCATGGGTAGATGAGAGTGGGTCAGTAGAAAAGACTAAGGAAGAGCAATGAGACATGAAGTGCAAAAACAAACAGTGGCGGCGGGGAAAGGGGTGGGTTGCAGTTTCAAGGAAGCCAATAAGAATGTTTTTAGAAAGTGTGTGTAAATAGTTTTGAGTGAAATTAAGAGTCAAGAAGGATATGGCATAAAAAATATTCATCACACTGAGTGACTCAAAAGTCATTGTTACCTCAGTAGAGACATTTTGTGTGGTGGTGGTAGAAAAAGGCAGCAGAAAAAGACATTGGAATTCACTGAGCAGTATGTGCAGGAGAGGATGTGGAGATAGTGACAATAAAATCTCTTCGTTGAGTGTGATTTTAATTAGAGAGGTAAGTCAGGACGAGAGAAATTTTTGTCTTTAAGTTGAGACAATTCCAGCATGGTTAAATGTGGATTGGACAAATTCTATAAAGATGTGTATGATGAGGATCCAGGATATACAAAGAATAATCAATATTGGAAGATTCTTGAGAAGATGAATGATCTGGTTTAGATCACAGGATAGTTATGGACCTAAAATTATACTTCTTACACTGGAAAGAAAGACCTTTACAGGTTGGTCATGGTGAAGCAGGGTAACACTGAGCCCTCACCCTCTGGATATTGGATTTATTAAAGAGTATGGCCACTAAATATCTACCCATTTGGTATATATTAGTTTTTTAGAACTCAATCTCCTAAATATATAGATATATAAATATACGTTATAACTAAAAACAAAAGAAAAAAATAATACAACTTTGTAAGGGTCATTACTAAGGAGAAAAGGGTGGAACACTTTCAAAAAGAAGGTATAAATACTGTTACAGGGCACTATAATAAATATACTTTCCTGCTGTGAAATAGTTTCTCATATGTATGGATTGAATGAGTCATTTACTAAACAATGTTTTCTACTTTCCCAAGAAAGTAGTTAACAAAAGACTTTAATATTGATAAAAAGTGACTGATAGTATTTTTTCTTAACCAATCTTACAGTAATTTACATCATTACTAGTAAGTGAAATTGACACACAGATCCCATGTTCAACTCTCCTTATTCAATTCTCGAATTTTGTCAAAACTTTTAATTAATAATTAAAAAAATCATAGTTTATTTATTTTTGTATTAGAGACACAAAAACCTTCTCAATCCAGTAAACAAAAGAGCCAAAACTAAATAATAAGATTTGTCATCCATGATAGAATTTATTGGACACCTCTATTGGTTTTCTAAGGCCACTGCAACAAATTTTGAAAAAGTTGGTAGCTTAAAACAACAGAAATTTAGTCTCATACTTCTGGGGTCCAGAAGTTTGACATCAGTTACAATGAGGTAAAATTATGGTATTAACGGGGAGGTGTTTTTTCCTGAAAAGGGAGAATTTATTCCTTTCTTCTTACAGTTTCTGGTGCTTGCTTGCATTCCTTGTCCTGTGGCCACCTCAGCCCAATCTCTGTCACCATGGTCACACCAACTCCTTTTCTGTCTGTATCAAATTCCTCTGCCTCTCTAGCATAATAACACTTTGATGGCATTTATGGTCCACCCAGATAATCCAGGATAATCTTCTCATCTCATAATATTTAACATAATCAAATCTGTAAAACTTTACCATAAATGATAATAGTTACAAGTTCCAGTTACTAGGACCTGATATCTTTGGGGGCACCATTCACCCACTACAACATCTCAGATTTGTACCTTTTATATAGTGTCTTAATTGCTCTTCATGTGTCATTAACCTCTTTCATTTCTGTCTTTGCCACCCCAACACATTGCTCTTAAAAACTATATTCAAATGCAACAGTTTCATTGCTCCCAGAGTGTTTTTAATTTAGGTATAATCATTACATTCTTCTTTTTAAAGTTTCTTCTTTAACATCAGGATAAAGTTTCAGTTTATTTCTATTGCATCCCAAGGCCCTTTGTATTGTGGTGTGATCCCGGTTGATTTAGATGCACCACTTTCCTTCACTGTGTTTTTCTTGCTTAGTTAGTACTCCAGTATAAGTCTTCATGCTTCTCTATTCTTGTCCATAGCTCTTCATTCTGTTCAGAATACCTTCTCACTAGTGATCCCTAGGGGACCTCTTCTATGTCTCCCTTATGTCAGGCCAACTCTCCTTCAAGCTTATCTGAATTCATCATAAAAGTTCATCTTCCAAATACTTATAAAAACTTACCTGGATTTTTCTCCTGAAAAAGAAAAAGTAGCAAATTTTATTATTTTAAGGGCTTGATTGAAAAAACAATTCTAATATTTAGTTAGTAATATTTTATTTTAGTATAACATGTAGTGTAAGACATATTAATAATAATGGTACCATAATAAACTAATGACTTGTTTCGTTTTTATTATTTACCAAGTTCTAAGCAAAATACTATATTTCTTAACTTGTTTATTCTTTACTCATATATATGACATTTCCATTCCATTGATGAGGAAAATTAAAACCTCCCCCATGTAGTTGGTAGAAGAGGTGGTATTTGAACTCAGGAGATCTGGCTCCAGCTCCTTCTCTCAACTACTTCAGCGTGGAGGTAAGAACCATTGTTTCCATGTGAGCCTATATTTTGAACTATCAGGACAGTGCTGATTATTCTCAATAATATAATTGAAATAAATTCTATAAAGAGTCAAAATAAAATTAATTAAATTATAGTTAAATATTATATGCTAATAATTAGAATTAAAATTAATGTAATTGAATAGAATTTTAATTAAATGTATTTATTAACAACTAATATTTACATAGTTTCTTATAGCTTATAAATTACTTTTACATGATCTCATGATTTTCATCACAAATGTGAGAGAAGGAAATCTCTTTGGTTACCAATTTACAAATAAATGCATTAGATTCATTCAAAAAATTTTAAAAAATGATCCCCAGTGTTTGAACATCAGAATCCTTCCATTGAAAGTTATTGTTTCACAGCTTTGGGAGCTCTAAGTACTAAACCTATTTAGAAACCCAGCAGTTGTTGAAAAAACAGAAGGAGAAATCACAACAATCCTTTTTTGCATATTTAACTTCCATTTTATGCTTCTGTGTCAGATTCAGCTTTCGACTGTGAGGAAGAAGAAAGAGCATTGGAGACTGTCCTACATCGTGAAGATGAAGGACAGGAATAGTCCCCAGAGGAGCAGTGATCCCAAAAGGCCCACAGGGCAGGTTGATTGGTGCCTACAAATCTCGTTTCAGTGTCTTTCAGACTGTTGTACAAGAGGCTCATAGAGTGCACGATTCCATGGAGTTAGTGAACATGAGCCCCTTTCATTTCTGATTTGTTAGCTAGGCCAGTTATTGCAACTCATCTGAAACCTGTGGGAAGTCAAATGTGTCAAAATGTATATAAAATTAACTAATTTTACAGACCTTCCTGAAGAAGATTACTGACGATGTCATTACTAGTTTTCTTAAATGCTAATTTTCAAGTTTAGTTTTGTGTGGTTATTAACATATAACATAAGAATCTTCTTAATGATTTACTGAGAAAATAGAGAATATCTTTTTTTTTTGGCATTTTTTAGCAGTTCAGAAATATCTCTTTCAGACACTGTTTGACCTTGAACTAAATTTAAAACATTATTTAAATGACATTTATTTTACATACAAATGTAAAATTGTTTATATTTTACATGCTGTCATTACTAAGTACCACAAACTGAG
The DNA here is from genome assembly GCA_028627145.1 of Eidolon dupreanum. Classification (NCBI taxonomy): domain Eukaryota; kingdom Metazoa; phylum Chordata; class Mammalia; order Chiroptera; family Pteropodidae; genus Eidolon; species Eidolon dupreanum. Next base: position 60,125,282 of record CM053513.1, read on the forward strand.
TGGCTTAAAATTAAAATTTACTATTTCAATTCAATTCATTTCTGGAATCTAGGAGTCTGAAATCAAGGTGTCCTTAGAGTTCATTTTTTTCTGAGTATTGTGAGGAATGAATTTGTTTCAGATGTCTCCTGTAGGCTTATCGTTAGCCACTTGTATGTTAGCAGGGTATTCTAACTGTATGAGAGTCCGTCTCCAAATTTATTCTTTTTATACTGACTGATTTTAAGTCGATCCCCCCTGAAAGACCCATTCTCCAAAAAAGGTCACGTTGTGAGATGCTGGGGGTTAAGACTTCAACATATGAATTTCGAAGGGGAGCAATTCAACCCACATAACCACCTTTATGATATTTTTCTGTACATAAATTTTGAATAATATATATTTTATGATTATAGTATAAGTTCATAAACATAATATATAGCCCAATACAGAAATATCAATAAGAATTATGAGAAAATTATTGATAATTCAATACAGCTATTAAAAACAGATAGTATGTTAATAAATGGCTAAAAATGTAGCGAAATCAAAATCTACATGAAATCAACATATATTATTACAACATTAGAGAACATATTATAGTAGTAAAGAACAAAGATGAAAATTTTCCATGGGTGCATGGAGACGTCTAAAACAGATCCATTTCCTAAATATCAAAGAAGCCAACTTCTGACTAAAGAAAAAAGAATAGTGGAGCTGAATCTTCTGATTATTCATCTCTCAGCTGGAAATGTGGCTCTTATAATTACCAGTTTGAGGTGAAAAATTAAAACATTTGTTTTATGTTTATCTGAAATGATTAGATTTATTGTTTCTACGTTTCTACTTTACTATAGAAATAAATTTAAACCTATGTATTCTAAAGTTTTTTAACTTTGTTGAAATTTCTAAGTTATTAATGTATTTTGGTAGCTTTTGAAGTTTTAAGAGGAGTTTCTTTTCTTGGGTCTTTACATATAACATTATATTAAATAATTTCCTTATCTTTTACTATATTTTATATTCAATCTCATTTCCGTCTTTACACTTTATTCTTTTACTTCAGATATGTTTATTGAGCATCTATTATGTACCAGATACCTTTCTAAGTACCAGAGATACAGAGATAAACAAAACAGACAAAATCTTTACCTTTGTGAAGTTCAAGTTTCTTGGAGGTAGACAGACAATGTACAAATAGCTAGTGAATTATACAACATATTGAAAACTATTATATTATATGAATAAAATATAACCAGGAAGAAGGACAAAAAGTTCTGGTGTTTTAAAGAGTTGTTTATGATTTAAAATGGATTCTCTGGGGAGTCCTTATGAAGGCATTTTAACAAAAACATGAAAGAACTGAAGGAGCAAGTCATCTGAAGATTTGGGGGAAGAGTATAAATAGAACCTTCAGTAGGGCCATCTGAAGATCAGAGGTTTTAGCTCATAGAAAGGCCCTGAAGTAGAAAAACAGCTTGGAAGTCAGTGTGATTAGAGTATAATAGAGAAGAGAAGAAAAATAAATTATGGATGAGTAGTAGAGATAACTTTAGACTTCTGCATAGTGTGTTATAATAGTTCAAGATAAGCATCCTTCTCTAAATACCAAGATAGAATTCAACCACTCTTATCTCCTTCTCTAGTCACTTAGTATGCCCCATTAAGCTAATACTTTAGAAAAGTCATTCCCAAGCAACAACTGTAGAAAGCATTACACAAAGCACAGAGATAGGGAAGTTAATTTCCTTAGGTTTTGTCATTGTACTGAGGACATGCCTACAAAATATTATATATTTGTCATTACCACTGCAATTGGCTACGAAGAAGGCACGCTGTATAACTGAACTCTGGAGTTTAAACTATTGAGGAAAGAACAAAATAAAGTTCTGCAGCTTGTATATTAGCTTTGGTACAGTGATGTGACCAGAGAACATTTAAGAAAATAAACATGAAGCAAAAATGAGAAAAATGAGAATCTCTGTCATATACAGGAATTGTCATATACAGTTAAGACTTTCCTTTATTCCCAATGATGTGTATTTGGTTGTTAATATCAAACAACACTATAGTTGTATATTGCTATTATATATAATTCAATATAACTGTGTTTAACTGTTTAGCACACTATATACAGTTTATTGAATAGACTGGATTTTGTTTAGTTTAGTTTTGTTTTTTTCATTTTCAAATATGTACTCTGTGAATCTATTTTGAAATTCTATAATAAAAAGAAACCTTTCACATATTATTAAAAAGTACCTGCACAATTTCAAATTGTATAATTGCAATCAGAGTGGTATCTGGAATATCTTTTGTGAAATAATTTCTGATTAAGGACTCTTTAGTCCATGTGTATCTGCTAGTGGTCCCAAAGACAAAATAAATCTCACAATTTCAAAGACAAAATGTTATTTATCAGATTTGTATCTTGAAAGCTTTTGTGGATGGAAATGCAGATCCCTGGAGATTGAAATAATTTTCTGTCATCAGGAGTAATTTTCAGAAGAGTTATTAATTTTTGAAGGGCTGGAATTCTAAAGATATTTTCCTTTCCCCCAAAATTTGTAAAGCAATAAAAGAGACACAGAACGATTTTTATTAGATGGGTGTTATGCTAATAATGAGAATAGAATTACATTTCCCAAATTGAGAAATAAGTCTGCAGTGAGTGCTTGAACCAATTAAACCAGATAGAAAAGACCACGTACAATGCTTCATTATATTACATATGTACTTACTATGTTCAACCTCTTTTAATCCCTTTGTTAGAAAAGATTCCTCACATTAGACAATTTATGTGTTATATCTAGTCAAAATTTTTATTGAAACATGAGTTAAATGCAAAGAGACTGCTTTTTCAGCAAGATTTTAATGTAGTTCTTGTTATGGAAGAATGAAAACCAAACACTTTACCTGCTACTGATTACAATTAAAGTATAATTAAAATCTAATGGATTTGCTAAAGCACTTAATGCTGAATAACATTTAATTCTGCACACTCTGAAAGGTATCATATTGATATAATTAATTTTAGTAGTCAAATGAATACACTTAATATGAAGTAACATTTAAGGATTATCATACTAACCAGCAAACAATATGATAGTTTCAAGACATCGTATATGCCCACATATCTTTTTACTTATACTTCTATAAATTAGAATGGGAACTATAGTTCCGAGAGAAGAAAGTAATGTAATATACTATAGATGCCTCCAGTTATACGACAAAAACATGCTTTTTAATTCTAGGATAAAATGTTTATTAAAATCATTTAACATCTTCTTTATAGGGAGTCTAAACTTATTTATAATTTTAATTTTATTTTATTTTATGTTATAAATTGTGAAAATCATTTAATCTGTAAGGCTAAATGAAAATACATACAAAATACACATAAACCAGACACTGAAGGTTTGTAATTTTACAGTGCATGAAAAACATTAAGCATGCAAACTGCTTAGCAATATGTTTCACATGATAATAAACTGAAAAAGTTTATGTTTTAAGCTAATGAACATGGGACAATGGAGTTAAAAAGAGCAAAGAGAAATTTTTCTTCATGTATTAATATTATGTGTTTTTGCTCCATACATCTAAGTTATAGATATAATAAATGTTCCATGTATAAGGTATCATTGCTATCCTGGGTACTTGGTCAAAATGAAACAGGGAAATAGTTTCTGTATGAAACACTTCTGATGGATTAACTCATATTCTGTCTCCTAGCATGTTTCTGAACTTTTGAACTTCTGACATTGTAATACTTGCACCTATGATCTTAATCTACCCAGCATCCTGTTGCTTATTACCACGTTTCCTGTGTTGTGAACTTTAGATTCTACCATGACCATATTTCAGATTTTACAATGTCATGATGAGTATCACATCCAACTTAGTTGTTGCCAGGATGTCGTGTCTTGATCAAGTTCTTATGAGAGGACTCTAATGGTGTGACTGCTGGTACTTGGACAATAAGTGGATCAATGTACTAATCAGGGCATATCAATGATGAATGGCTAGGAATTAGAATCCTTTAAGAAATGTGAAAAAAAAGTAACCAGAAGTCTATTTTTTTTCCAGCCACAATGACAATTTTAATAAAGCAATCACTGTAGATTTCTAGCAAATCTCAAGAAGAATTTGTGGCTCAACATCAACAAATTATAGCTTGTCTTTCTTTATGTGTTTATTTCATAAATGTATACTAGATGTATATTATGAAGAAGGTACTACGGTGGTTTCCAAATAATATGCCAGATATCAGGTCCAAACAACATGGCCTAGATATGATTTTTTCTGACCTTTTCCATAAAGTACAACTATAAACCCTGGAAAAAGTATAAGAGGCAACTGATAGAGATTTCTGAATTTTATGAAGGAGAATGTGAGAATGATTAGGGACTCCAAACTCGAGAAACAACAGAACAGCAGAGCTCTACCAACCCAACAGAATCTGGTCTTTCCTGACTTCCAGTCCAACAAGAGAACATAATTCAGATAGACTCAGTTTTGCCCCAGATCGATGGGGAGCACTGTCAAAAAACTAGCAAATGTGGCAACACTGGCAAAGAACACCCCCTGAGAGTCCTGCTGATAACAAGCAGTCATGGGAGAAACTCTCTTTCTTTGCTGGGGCAGGCCTTCCCTTTTCCCACTGAGATAAACCAGGTGTCTGTACAGCATCAACTAGGGGAATTCCACTTCAATAAGTTCCTAGCTTAGCAAGTCTCTTGCTCCTGTGGACCTGAGCACACCCTCCTTCGTGCAAAGACATGAGGCAACTGGGTAGCAATAGTAAGGGGTATCCAGACATGAAAAGTGGTCTAACATGGAAAGTCTTATTTTTCCCCATGGAAGGAAACTCTCTTCCCTTACTTAGGGGTGGTAGGGCCTAGGCGAGCTCTTACTGCCCTCTTGGGCAGCAACAGAGGGACTAATAGGAGTCTCAGGGGAACCAAATAAACCAAGCAAACTGAAAGAATACCACAAAGGCTCAGAAAATTAAGTTGTCAATGGAACTCCTCTGGTTAAAATGTAAAATTTTACTCTGTCCACATCTTTTATTTTTCTTTCTACTAGTCATGATGAAGAAAATTGATTGTTTCTCCCCAAAAGATAATTAATGTATTCTACATTCATATTATTTGGGCTATCTTGGACTTGACATATCTGCACATTTAGAGTTACAGAATCTGAAAATACATTTCAAAAGAAAAAATGTATGTATAGACAGTCAACATTTGTAAGCTTTAAAAATAAAGGAATAATCATTATAAAATTTTAATAATAAAATAAATTTAATAAAGTCTTTAAAAATAAATGCTGGTACATTTAAAACATTCAATTTGGAAACATTTTCTGAGAAAGCAAAGGATCACAGCTCTGTTCATAGCCCCTTGGGATTCTACTAGTCTGTGGAACAATAGCCCTGACACTTCTACAAAAAAACGGTAGAAGGTTGGAATGTACTTCAAACTAAATCCTTGCTTCATAGTTACATGATGTAAATTAGTATATTGGCAGCTCTGAGAAGTCTTACAATAAAGGATTCATTTTAATGTTGTTCAACCCAGCATGTTGAATCCTTCACACACAACTTTTAAGGTTCTGATGCACTAGTATTTTTTCTAAATATATACATATATTTGGTATCTAGTTTCATGTTATTTCTATGGTATTTCTTTACATAGAAAGTGTTGCCCGTTAGCGTGCTCTGCAATTAGTGAATGTTCCATCAGTGTTACTAATGGTTCTTCATGATAACTGAAAACAATTACCAAATGCACTCACCATTTTGCATTTTAATGCATTTGTTTATGTTTATTCAATGAGCCATACAATTTTCAGATTTGGAGTCATCACTTATTCAATCTTTTTTTTTTTATACTACCTTACCACAAATAGGTATATGGTATTATTCAGCTACAAATATGTCTTCAGCTTTCATGCAGTATTCACGAACACCTTTAATTCACCAATGATAAGAAAGTTTTCAAGGTAATTTTATTTTTTCAGTAAAAAGGAAGACTGGTAGATTTAAGTACACAGTCTTTTATACAAGCAGAAGACTAATAATACTCAAAAGTACTACATTAGTAAATAGTTGTGAAGATAGAGCAAAAGTATGTGTATATCTGTGTGTGTATATGCACACGTGTGTGTATATCTGTTTTCTTGGTGCTGTCACTCAACAAATTGTTCAATCTTGACTGATGTCATTATAATTATTACTATCATTATGAATGTTCTTACTGTTTATTGTTTGCCAGTGATTGCATACAGGGACTTAGAACTCTCTCTTACCAAAACATCCAAGTAGAAACTGAAGTTATTTAATGTGATATATTTTTAGTCTAGTTTCTAAGACTAGAAAAACAAAAAAATATTTCAACTTGACCACAGTCATTTGGAATTTCAACCTTAAAAAAAAAAGAATACGATTACTCTTATTGTCTTTACACCAAAGGAAAAAATCTCCTTTGAAATACTTAGAAATATCTGAATAAGAAGTCATTTTATTGACTTCCATTTTTTTTATTTAATGAAATAGTCACTGAAAGAACATTGTAAAATGTTTATCTAGGAAAAACAAGTAGTATGTTCACTGGTAAGAGACTTAGAAATTAATAAACTTATTGCAAAAATGTTATATCCATAAACATGTATACATTTTCAATGAGGTTATGAACTATAATATCTGAAGCTAATGTTGAGTAATTAATTGATTTTAGAGCACAGACTTTTGTCAGTATTTGTCAGTATCATGTTTTTGCATTTGTAGTTTTCATATTACTTTAGTTGCGATTTCATATTTATTTCTATAAACATATATTTCAAATAGTGGGTGGAAATTAAGGCAGCCATATGTCATATGGGTCAATGAAACAAGTGAGAGAATGAGATCTCAGAGACACAAATTCTCTGCTTTGCTTCTCTTCCACATAACCTTGGAACTGGGAAGATATTCTAAGTTTTATTGGCTCCTGTTAGGCAAGCTTCTAAATTTGGGATTTCTCTGTGACATCATTGTATTATTCAATAAATATGAGATAAACATCATATCCAATCTATATTTTAATGAAGAGAGTAAGCATGAATCATAGATCTACATGTAAATGACCCAGCACCTTTACCAACATTTAAATGCCTCTCTCTATGGGATTCCATATCTTCCATTCAGTTTGGGGGAAAAAATGTAAACTTGCAAAGATGCATAAATAGTTGGTAACACCAGGCTGATAAATTAGATGACCAAAAAGGGCAGAACCAAGAAAGGATACACATGGGTTTCTCAGAAGCAGTCTCCATCCAAGACCAACAGGAACAGACATAGAAAGAGGCGTTTCCATGGAAAGCTATAAAAGACTATCATTCCCTTTGAGACACACAAAATGTCTTTAAAGTTCAAGACTAGGGCTCTAATTCTACTTCAGTGCATAATTATGGGCAAGTCTCTTACATTTTCTGGGCTTCTGTGTTCTCTTCTGTAAAACAGTTGAAATAATGCATGGTTTAGAAGATTAGTGTGAGGTTTTAATGAGATAACATACTAGGATGCAACTGGGACATTAATTAACAGAATATCAGCTAAATGGATGTATTTATTTGCTAGATGCTGTGCTAGATGATAAGACACAGTATTGAATATCTGTTTCTTTTTATCCTTTAGTAAAGTAATTCCTGAGTTTTAGTGTGGCTTTTATCCTCCAGAGAAAAATATAACCTTTTTTTGTCTCTTGCTACTTCTCTTTACTGGAATGTAGACAATACAGCTAAAGCTCAAGTGGCCATGTGGAACCATTAACTGTATTTTATGCACAGGTATACCTGGAAGATATTGTGGTTTGGTTCCTGGCCACTATAATAAAACAAATAGCACAATAAAGTGAGTCACACAAATTGTTGAGTTTCCAAGTACATATAAAAGTTATGTTTATACTATACTATAGTCTACTAAGTATGCAGTAGTGTTGTGTTTTTAAAAAATACATATCTTAATTTAAAAATACTTTATTACTGAAAAATGCTCATCATCTTTTGAGCCTTTAGCAAGGGATATGGAGGGTTTTGTCTTGATATGGATGACTGCTAAGTGATCGGGGTTAAAGGTTGGGGTGGCTATATCGATTTCTTAAAATAAGATAACAATAAAGTTGGCTTCATTGACCAACTCTACCTTTAACAAAAGATCTATCTGTAGCATGTGATGCTGTTTGATAATATTTTACTTACAGTAGAACTTCTTTCAAAATTGCAGTCAATCCTCTCAAAACTTGCTACTGCTTTATCTACTAAGTTGATGTAATACTCTAAATCTTTTTTTGCCATTTTAACAATCTTCATAGCATCTTCACCAGCAGTAGATTTTATCTCAAGAAATCACTCTCTTTGCTCATCCATGAGAAGCAACTCCTCAACTGCTAAAGTTTGATCATGAGAATACAACAATCCAGTTACATATCCAGGCTCCACTTCTAATTTTAGTTCTCTTGCTATTTTTACCACATATGCAATTATTTTATCTGCTGAAGTCTTGAACGTTTCAAAGTCATCCATGAGGGCTAGAATCAACTTCTTCCAAACTTCTGTTAATGTTGATGTTTTGACCTCCTCAAATGAATCATGACTGTTTTTAATGAAATTTAGAATGGTGAATCTTTTCCAGAAGGTTTTCAATTTATTTTGCTCAGGTCCATTAGAAAAATCACTGTCTATGGCAGCTATAGCCTTACAAAATGTATTTTTTTTTAAATAATAAGACTTAAATCTTGAAATTATTCCTTGACCTATAGGCTTCAGAGTTAATATTGTGTTAGTGGTGCATTGTCAATGAGCAATAATATTTTGAAAAAAAATCATTTTTCTGAGTTGTGGGTCTGAACAATGGGCTTAAAATATACAATAAACCATGTTGTAAAAAGATGTGCTGTCATCCAGGCTTTGTTGTTTCATTTATAGAGTACAAGCAGAGTAGATTTAGCATAATTTTAAGGGTTCTAGGATTTTCAGAATGGTAAACAAGCATTGACTTCAACTTAAAATCAACAGCTGCATTAGCCTGTAACAAGAGAATCAGCCTGTCCTTTGAAGCTTTAAAGCCTGGCATTGACTTCTCCCTAACTATGAAAGTCCTACATGGCATGTTTGTCCACTAAAAGCTGTTTTATCTACACTGAAAATCTGTTGTTTAGTGAGCCGCTTCATTGATTATCTCAGCTAGATCCTCTTGCTGCAGCTTCTAGGTTAGCACTTGCTGCTTACCCTTGTTGCCTTTGTGTTATGAAGATGGCTTCTTTCTTTAAGTCTCATGAATCAAACTCTTCTAGCTTCAAACTTTTCTTCTGCAGCATTTTCATCTCTCTCAGTCTTTAGAAGATTGAAGAAAGTTAGGTTTTTGTTCTGGATTAGGTTTTGGCTTAAAGGAATGTTGTGGCTGATTTGATCCTCTATCCAGACCACTAAAACTTTCTCCAGATCATCAATAAGGCTGTTTTGCTTTCTTTTTACTTGTGTGCTTACTGGAATAGCACTTTTAATTTCCTTCAAAAACTTTTCCAATACATTTACAACTGGGCTAAATTTTTGGTGCAAGAGGCCTAGCTTTTGGCTTATCTCAGCTTTCAATAGGCCTTCTTTACTAAGCTTAATAATTTCTAGCTTTTGAATTAAAGTGAAAGACTTGCGACTGTTTCTTTCACTTGAACACTTAGAGTCTACTGTAGGACTCTAAATGTAATCGAGTAAATTAATTAGCTTAATTTCAATGTTACCATTTCTCAGTGGATAGAGAAGCTCAAGGAAAGGATGAGAAATAGAGCAATGCCCAAATGGTGGAGCAATCAGAACACATAAATTTATTGATTAACTCACTGTCATTTTTGGGTATGGTTTGTGACACCTCCAAGTAATTACAATAGTAACATTAAAGATCACTAATCATAGATCCCCATAATAAATATAATAATAATGAAAATGCTTGCATTTTTATTAGAATTATCAAAATTTGACACAATGACATGAAGTGCATGAATGTTGTTGGAAAAAAGGCTCCAATAGACTTGCTAGATGCACGGTTGTCCCAAACCTTCAATTTGTAACAAATGCAATATCTGAGAGGCGCAATAAAATGAAGCAAAATAAAACATGGTATGGGTGCACTGAGAATGACAAAGCAGCAAGATCAAAAGAGTCTTGGCCCCTGAAATCTCTGTGGAGTCACTGTACCAGTCATAAACTGACTCAACATGAAAGTGTTCTGTAATATATAAGAAAAATGCACACCATTTTAAAATATTCTGAGTTTTCTCTAATTGCAGCGAAACCCACCTTACCTGATGCTTTAAACCAGAAAAAAACACTCCCAGTTCTCATATAGAACATCTAGTAAAGAAAAAAAGAGAATGGAATAATTCAGCTTACCTACTTCTAGAACTCAGTGTTCTTGTGTGGTCAGAAGACCTGAATTAGATCTATGCTAATGGTTGATAAAGCATTTTACAGAACCCAATATGAGACCTATTGAATCCAAATATTTCAGATTCAGACCTCTGAAAATTTGAAATTTTCACAAGAGGGCAGTCTTAGGAATCATACAACATGAGTGATTGGAATTTTGCAGTTCATCCTACAAAATGCCATGAGACTATCTAGTCAACGTTATAATGGTATACAGTACGTAAGGGCTGGTGACATTTGAAGCTGAGGGAAGTAGTTTTGAATGAAATTGTGCAACACTATGTATTCTTTTAAGATATCTAAAGAGAAGGCAGAAATTAGTATATTAAGTGATCATAATGATCAACTGAGCACAGATATTGTAAAATAAGAAAGAAGCAGAGTTGCCGAAGCTAATAAATAAATAGTTGCAGTCTTCTCAGTGCCACAACTGATGGATCTCTTTCCTTTTATACTGTATGGGTCAGCCTCCAAACTAATCCTTAGAAGAATATATATATATATATATATATATATATATATATATATATATATATATATATAAATAATTGACCTTGCAGATAGTCATTGCAGTTAATTCCTAGAAGGAAAACAGCACCTCATTACTCTTGAATGGGTTGTTCAAGCAAAACAAACAAAACAAAACAAAACAAAATAAAAACACAAAGACCAGTAATCTTTCAATATTAAAAAAGTAATGATAAAAGCAATTTAAATATTAGAAAATGAAGGAGAAAGCAATTGCCACAGACACATTTATCTCAGAGCTTATACTGAAAGCTTTAAAAGAGACACAAGCTTTGTAGGGAAAGAACTAGGTATTGATTTGTTCAAGTTTTAGACATTCACCTTGGTGATACAGATGATAGATTCCTGAGCCCAGCCATCAAAGGATTCCATGTCTTTCTTCAGAAAAGAACAAATTACTCACAAAGTCTTTCTGAATCTTGATTTTATACTCTAAGAACCTAGAAAGAGAAAGAATGTTATCACTAATTCTCTCTCTTTTTTCATTTATAAAATGATGATGGAAGTAGCTGCCAAGATAGTAACAATAAATGACTATTGAATTTAAAATTTCCAACACATTCCCTTCTCCAATCTGATTGTGTGCTTCTTTCCTCCTCAATTACACTTCTCCATTCTGGCCTTTTTTCAGTTCTTCAAATATGTAAAGTTTTTTTTTTTCCATTTGTTTGCTTTTCTTTTTCCTCCAAATTAGAACTTTGCACAGGCTGTTTACTCTGCTCAGAATGTTTTCTTTTCTGACTCTTTGTTGCTTCATCTTCTAATTGAAGGTTTACTCACCTCCTTCCCTCTATTTCTCTATTCTTCTTTTCCTATATTGTACCTGTTTGATTTTTTCCCTCCCCCTTGGATGAAGTATTGTTTGTTGTCTTCTCTTTATTTGATTTTCTATTTTTTTAGCAGTACATATTGAGGGTCTAACACAGTGTCTAGCAGATAGTGACCTACTACTGATATAGGTTGAATAAGTGAATAAATAAAAAATCACTGCATATCTCTCTTGCTTAGCTTGTCTGAAAATATAGTTTCTAAACTACAAAACAATTTAACATATAGCAATAAAAGTACTTGTTGAAAAACAAAATATTAATTGTACTGGAAGACTGTCATGATGATGCTAAAGCACATGCAACAATATGTTTTCTGAGGAAACTAATAATAAGACAGATTTTTTTTTCTTAAAATAATGCAAATTTGTAAAATTTATTTCTAAAAAGAAAATCTTCTCTTCAAAGCATCCTGTTTATAATTTGACACTAGCACAGTTTACTTGTAAGATAATGAAGTAAATTATGTTTTTTTCTTGTTTGACTTTGGGTAAAACTATGTAGATGGATGAAATAATATTCAGAAAATGATATTCTATCAAAATAAATTTGGTATGTTCACTCTCTAAAGATCAAGTAGCCATCATGCAAGTTAAGTAAATACGTATAGTAATTGGATAAATAAAGTCAGATCCAAGGAAAATAGAGGTGCTGACAAACATTCTTAGAGAAATTAAAATGTTATAACATTCACAATTTTTCTTCAATATTCATGTCTAGAAATTAGCAGATGGTTACATCAATAATTTTAAAGCAATTAAGAATTGGTGTTTGACATAAATTGAATATAACCTGCATACTTTAGACAGTGTTTTAGGTGTGATATTAACTCCTAGACATTCTACAATATGGCTTTTAAAGTTATTAAAGTTAAACATATTTTGTGAGTCAATAAACACTGAAATACAAATTCAATGCTTAATTCGCAGTAAAATATTTCAATAACCTTAAATAGAAAGTAATATCGGCAAATGCATTCTTTAGTCTATAGCCTGTACTAGGTAAGTATATCATAAATAAAGGTGATAAATTCTTGAACTGTAGAATTAGTGGGTTATGTGTTTGGCAAATAGAAAATTTTTCATAAAATAGTTAGAAAAATCTTGTTTTTCTCCAAATATTTCCTAAAACGTGTGTCTCAGAACACCTTAGTATTAGAAACTACTCATTTTTCTAAGAATGAATTGGCTGAAGTATTTGACTTTTACATCTTAAAGGAAGTCTTTATAAATGCAAATAACATCATTAAAATCTGCAGTGTAGTTCTGAAATGAAAATTGGTAGAGATGAAAATTTATTTTAAAAATTAAAGAGATGGTGATAAATGTGACATAAAAAATCAAGTTAGGAAAGTATACTAAGACGTTTCTCAGGGAGATCCTCTTGTAATTACGTCATCTAACATTCCACAAAAATTTTAAAATTGGGATAATGGAATCATCTAGAAAACTGGATGTTTCAAGAATTCACTACATTACCAGAAATGTTTGAGTAATACCCTTTTATGTTTTTTTCTCTTTAAAGATGGTGATTCATGCTAACTGCATGATTGAGAGAGGGACATTTTATACCACAGAATCTTTGGAAAGCAGTAAGTCCTCTGGCATACTTAACAACATGCTTTGTTTTGAAGATAATGAGGACATTACAAGCTGTTCGGGTCTTTTGTCTAAAAATTCCCACCAGAGGCTCTTTTAAGCCATTGTGGTTGTCAGTGCTGGATTCCTGCAGAGACTAAGTCTGGTTTTGCTGCAGCGTCAGCTGTTACTCATGCTTGTTGAGGCCTGTGTGCCATTCGTGGGAACATACTCAATGTTATGAGAAATCCAGTCACTTTAGGTACTCTTGCTTGGGGGCATAATTTTGATAAGCTTTTCAAACTAAGATTCTTCTTTTTGAAATTTCGAGCACAGTGACATGTTAACTTGCCTTGCCCCAACCTGAAGAGAAGTGAAACAGAACTAATAACTGGCATATGGTAATGCTATGAAAGACCACATTAAATGAACAGTATGAAATATCATTACACATTTTAAGTTTTCAGAAGGCCAATAATGTTCCATCAGGAAAATTAACTTGAGTGTTTTGACTGAGGGGACAAAGTTTAGTCTTAAATTATGAATCATAATGGACAACTGCCTTGAACAAGGAATTTCTTTTTTCTTAAGTTTGTCATTGCCCTGCAATTAGAACAAGATGATATGTCAAGGGGAATACATTTCAGTGACATTGCCTTAACAATTTTAAATTTGTCCAGTAAAGTTTATGTCTTCATAAGACAGATAAGAGCCAAAAGAATTTTTTAAAATACTTCTGAAGAATATAGAAGAGAATTACCTGAATTCTGAGCCTAAAGTCTTAAAAACAATCAGAAAGAACCACACTATGGTTAGAAAAATAGAAATAATATGGTATAGAATATAGGAATAGAATGGTCAGGTAAATATGATATAGGGTTTTTAAAAAAGGCATGAAAAAATAGATGAGAAACTATTTTTTTCTGTGTATGCATGAATAAAGCTCAACTAAAATGAAAAATAATAAGAATTAACTAAACATCTTCTAGGAGACTTAAATCATTAAATATACATGGAAGACAGTATATGGGATCATTATGGCAATATAGTTTAAAAATTTTTATTATAGAAAATAATACATATATAAAAATGAAATGAATAGTATAATAAACTTTCTCTTACCCAACATCTAAGTCAAAAATTGTTAACACTTGGCCATTACTGTCTTATGTACACTCCCAACATAGCCCTACCTGTCCCCATATACTTTTTGACTTTTTTATAAAGATAATATGATTCCAATGACTGTATTGGGTAGTTTCTTCTAGTATACAGGACAAGTTAAATGTAAAATAATAGTAATAATAATCCAAGAAACCTACAGAGATACATTATTGTGCACTCAATACTATCAGAAAAAAAAAAAAGATTTGGCATTGGAAAGCTTTGGTATTAAAAAAAAATGATTTTTAAATGACTTAAAATAAATAGTAACAAATAATAGCATAATTATACTCTTAAAATAACTTAATGCTCTATTTTATGCTGTGTGAAGTTTGTGAACTCTTCTATTCTAACTTGAAGCTTAAATGTTAGATAAGGCCTTACTCTTACAAGCTTTCTGAGGAATTCTTAATGGGATTATATAAGTATATTTTAAGTCAAGGGACAAGAAATGACTTAATTTCAAATCTTAACTTTAAACATCAAATTGCACAAAGATTTCTGATATTTCAGATTAATAAGTCAGATTGTTAGGTAGCTAGTCAGATATGACCAGCAGGGGAACAAAGGAATAGGGGCCCAGCCTAGACACCACCCAAACAACACCCCAATGGTAGTAGAATTCTAAGTATGCACATATACACTAGGTAAAGTTACATAAGAGCCACGTGTCAATCAAAATGACCTCACTTGCCAATCCCCTAGGAACGCCTTTGGAACCACCCATCATGGCCCAAATATAAGGCAGACATTCCCACTTCTGAGCCCTTTTGCCCTTCTGGGCTCCTCTTCTTTTTGCCTCCTCCTTTTTTGCCCTCCTACATTCTATTGTTTGTGGCTTTTTTGTTGATTACAGTGCTGGAACTATTTGCCTTCTTGGGGCATCCTTTGTCTTTCTAAAATATACTTTTAATAAAACTATTAAATCTCAATGACCTGTGATTCTTCTCTGCCATTTGAGGAAGAACCGAGGAAAAATGCTAACTTTATGTCTGTGCAGTCTATTGCTCTCTGTCCTCACTGCCATGGGGGTGACACTGAATTCAGATTGGACCTAACAGTGACAAGACCGAAGATAAAGAGAAATTCTAAATGTCAGGAAGAGTGCTAAATATAAAAACATTTTTTGACTAATTGATTTAAATAAGTTAACAAACTCATTATGCTCTCCCAATCCTATTTTCTCTTGTGATCTACACATTAATTGAATGTAGATTTACTCAAGCCCGCGGATAGGTCAGAAAAAGGAAAACAAAAACAAAAACATATGTGAAGACATTAGCCAGTCACTTTGGCTTGGTTAATAACTTGAGAATTGTTTATCCAGAAAAAAATATTGAAGCCCATGGTTTATTCAAGATAATACTTGGTTCTCTGTCAGAAGCTCAAGAAGTATCTATAGAAATCAGTCTTTGTTCTATTTTCCTTGAGGTAATTTTATACCAGGAATTTTATATCATATTAAATTATTCTCTTTAATATGGAAGGAGACAATATTGGCCTGAATTCCATAGAGCTGTAGAACATGCTTTATTTAAGTAGCTAAGTAGATAAGAATTTACTTGAGAAAGTGCAAATCCTCACTGAGATAGATTTTTCAGTAATATAAATGAAAGTCATATTAGTGTTATCTTATTCAATGGCAAGTGAAATTTTGCAATATGTAAATATTATACTTAAGCTGCCATATAGAGCATTACGGCCCCCCTGCTATTTTTCAAGGAACCTTAGATCTATAGCACAATCCCTTATTTTAAAGACAATTACTAAATTGCCTTAAAGATAAAATATTAATATTGTTTCAAAAATAAAGCATTATTTATTTTCTATAGTAATCATCATAGACTGTAGGAGGTCTTGGAAGGGAAAACTGCCTGAGATGAAGCTCAGCCAAGGACAACTTGCACTTGGATTAGGCTTCAGGTACAGATTGATACTGAAATTTATCCTGAAGAAATCACAAGTGACACACCTCTGATGGCTTTGGGGAAGTGGTGTTTACCATTTACTGCAAATTGCATCAATTGTAGTCCTGGGCTTTTGGAGATTTCTTAATTTCAACATTATGTTAAGAAGAAAGCAGAGCAGAAGGAAGGAGAAAATTGGGAGGAGATGAGGCTGCAAAAGCTCAAAGGGAAAAAAAAAAAATGGTTGACTATAAAGAAGGATAGAGAGAAAAGAGCTGGTAGAGAGAATTTCTGGCTTTGGCACTAACCTGCTATGTGACTTTGGATGAATTACTTATCAGCACCAATGTCGAATAGCTTCCTCCCAACAGTTCTATCATTAATTAGACCATTTGTGTAAAGTACCTGTCCATAGTAGATACCCAACAAATCGTAACCAATTATTACATACATATTCCAATGTTCAAAACACTTTTGCATTTTTAAACAATAACTTTAGAGTTAACTAATGGGCCATAAGAGAAATCGGTCTCATTAATTTATTGAATATAACAATTTACATTCATGAATTATTTTTATGACAAAAAATTTCATGATTTTGAATGTTCAATTATAGATACAGTTTCATGTTATGATAATATTGACACTCTAAAATTATTTGGCTTTAGAGTATTTAGATATTTATTCTTCATTTTAATTCGTGGAGAATTTATACATGTTCCTTGGACAGTATTCCTTAAGTAAGGAATTTCCTTTCCACAAACATGAATTCTTAAGCCTTTGGTATACCACTAGGGAATGACATAAAATATACTCTTTCTCATAAGTTGATGCTGAATCTCCAAATATAATAAACTATATATAGTTTCCTAACCATTAGCATTATAACCTTACATAATCCTGTCATAAAGATGAGAGAAATGTTCTCTACCCCACATCACCTGCATTCAGATAACACAATTGGAGTGCTCTGTTGCTATGGTGAGCATTACTCTAGAAATACTTTTATAGGAAGTACAAAATAAAATCACTTAGCCTCTCAGAATTATGAAAATTTCTTAAAACCAGCAAATACATCATTGAACAGGCAATGGAAAAAATACCTATAGTTAACTGAACTATTTAGGATTTTGAATGGTGAATCTCTGAATTCATTGCAGTCTCGAGCTCTCCAAGAGGAAAGAGTCATTTAAACAATGGTTCTACTTTTTGTTTTATAGTCTCAGGTGTTTTGTTTTCTTCTTTATTTTATTTTATTTTATTTTATTTTATTTTATTTTATTTTATTTTATTTTATTTTATTTTATTTTATTTTATTTTATTTTTTTACTGTGCTTTATAGGTTTATTTGAGCAAACAGCACAGCACATGGAGAGGAACAGTCTTTGAGCTAGCTTAGTTTTAATAGTTTTGCTCTCTCAAGTGCTTAAGCCATTCTGACTGGCTCGTTTGAGTTCTTCTCAAATAATTTAGTTTGCTGTTTGAGTCTTCAACACCAAGGCTGCCTGCTGACAGGGACTGCATGGCGGATTTGGATTATATGTTCTGCATTTCTTTTGACATCTATTCAAAACAAAAATGCACTGATATCAAAGTGTATGTGAGATGGGGAACAGGCTATGTATATGGGTATATGGAAAAACATGGCAGGGTGGTGTCACTAAATTACATAGGAAAAACAATCACTTTTTCATCTTAAACTGGAAGATATGCCATCATTTGTTTGTTAGGCTGAGGCTTATTTTTGCTTTGAAGATCATAAAAGAGTTCTCCTGGGAATTGCAAAGCAGATTATCTGAGGATTTCAAAAGGTTATACAATAAAATCTGGGAAAGTGTCCTAATCATTGCCCTAATGACTCACCATATTCAGCCTCTCCCTTCCTTTCTCATTGCTGCTAATGTTCATTTTATGTAAAAATCTCAACTGGAACTAACTAGGACATCTTTAGGGTAATGTTAGTTTGTAGGCAATAGTAATTTTCAATTAAAATTGCACAGTGTACCAGTGAATTGAAAGTCAGATACAAGGGCGCTATTTATGAACTTTCTGATTTTTCTAATCAGCCCAACACCCCATGTCTTTCTCAGGATTGGCAACAAGTTTCTGGTTTGTTTTCAGTTTTATGCCACAGTGCTTATCTGGTCTCTATTCCTCTCTGTAGAGAGGAGACAAAAATCTCCTCAAGACTAGCTCAGGTCTCCTCAGGCTATCTTGAGGCCTGCACAGCTCAAGATAAGAGAAGAAAGCACTTCAAACAGCTAGGAATTAATCAGCCAGTCTGGCTTCAAGCTCAGTGTTATAACTGAGCAATTCAGTTTCAGAAGCTCACTTACATTAACTGAAATTATATGAAACAGGCTCATTTAATTCTTGTGTATAAAAGGCTCTTGAAGCACAGTTTAAACCAGTTACTTTGTGATGTCATGGAGCAAAGGGGCTAATTGAGCTCATTGGAAAGCGAAAGGCCCCTGGGTTTGTATCAAAGAGGGATTGGGCTGGCCTTTGAAACAATTTCCTTATGTCTTAATCATACCTTTATAGCATTACATTTTGTACTATCCATTATCATTTAACCAGAATGTTCAACCCCTCCTCTTGTGTCAGTGTTATTTGTAATAGAGGAAGCTCTTTAGGGAATACATATGATAGTTTGTTCTGTGAACCAATGTAACTTAAGGTCTTTCTCATTGTACCTCAGAACATTTTTACATTTGAGCAATAGGATTCATTATCATGTTAAATAATTCTAAAAAACAGGCTTTTGTTATACTGGTAAATTTTAACGAAGGACTCAAATACAAAATAAACAATAAATCAAAGTATTTCTCTGTTTTCAAGTTTTCTAATAAGATACTTTATTTTCATTAATAACAAAATGTGTGTACATATATTTTCTCATATATTCCTATTGGAATTAATTATTTTAATAACTTTCACATAAAAGCACTATTAAGGTTCATTTTCAGATTTCAAGGACATATTTACATAATATAGGACTACTAATTCTCTCTCAAAGTTTGAGAACTATCTTGAATCAGTTTATTATCAAATGTTTTCTATAATCTGATTAAATTATTAGCCAATCAGAGTGTTCAATGTATGTTAATGATAAGGCTAAAAGTAAAGTCCCAAATGGTTTTAAATCTATAACTCTAAACTCGGAATCATCTGTTGTAATAATTAAATCATTTGTTCTCAATCTATCAGATACCAGCCCATTAGCTTAGTCAAAAATATTGAAAGTTTTTCTTTACAGGCTGTTAGTAAAGCAAATAAACCATTTCTCTACATTATTGACAAGTTCTTAATGGATTTATTTATTAGAGACAATGACCTTTAATCTAAAATTTAGCCATGCAGTGACAAACATTTAGGAGAATTTGCATGTCTCTAGTGTTGATTAAAATATGGTCCTTCATGAAGGTTAAAGTTGTTCAATACATTCAAAATATGCTTTGTGTCTGACTAACTCAATAATAACACTTTAATTGTGACTTTGTTAGTCATTTTGTAAAAATAAAACTTATTTTAATAAAAAGCAAATTGAAAATCTATAACTCTTTGCAAAATGGTGAAAAGTTTTTCTTAAATACTGATTTGTATGGAGAAAGCCTTCTAAATAGGAGTCCAATACAGAAGGATTTTAATATGAAAGATAACTGATTCAGTAATTTACTAGTGTCTCATATTAATCGAGAGGACATCAATAAATGCTGCTCACCATTCCACATGGACACATTCTGTCTAGACATTGACCTTAAATGACCTGAGTATCACTGCTGAGTAACACAAAAATTTGAAAATAGTCTGTTTATCAACAGGATAATGAATAATAAAACCATCACACATTTATTCAGTGGAATATTATAGCATAGTGAAAAGTGGAAATCGTGCTATTACGGTTTGCGGGAATCTTAAATTTTTATTTTTGCTCAAAAATAAAAGTAAGATACACATTAATATACATAGTATAGTCTTATGTCTATAAATGTCAAAACCAGCCAAAATTAAGTATATATTTTATAGAGATCCATGTAAATATGTGAAAAAAAATTACATATGAAACATGTAATTTTAAAAAGTAAGATAATAATAACATATACTGATATGGATTGAACATATAATAATGTTGGAGAGAAGAAATGAAAGGATACATATTAACCTAGTGCTTAGTATAAGCTGAGATCAGTACTCACATACAGTTTTTCATTTGTTTCAAGGTAGTAGTAAAAATCTGCCAGGTAATTAAAAAATCTGCAAGATAATTGAATAGAAAAAAATGTTATTAGCAGCAAATGTTATTTGAGCACTTAATGATTTGGTAGGTGCTAACATATATAATATTTTATTTCATGCTTACATCAAACCGAGAGAGATGTGTTTTATTATTATCTCTATTTTTTTAGATGAGAACCAGAGGCTAGCATAGATTAAGTGACATACTTGTTTTTACTCAATTAGCAACTTACAGAGCTAAAGTAAAAGCCCAGTTCTTCATAATTTCAAAGGTAGTGCTCTTAATCTTTATCCCCATGATTTCTTGGGTTTATTTTTATTCGTTTTCATATGAAAAATTTCAAACATATAATGGAGTTGGAAGAATTTTTATAATACCTGTTTTATTAATCTGCTCAAGTTGCCATAACAAAATACCATAAACTGGATGGTTTAAAGAATGGAAATTTATTTTCTCACAGTTCTAGAGACTGGGAAGTCCAAGATCAAGGTTTAGAAGTGTTCAGTTCCTGGTGAAAGCTCTATTCCGTGTTTGAAATTTACCATCTTTCTCACATGACCTGTTCTTTGTGCACACATGGAGAGAATGACTTTTTCAAGTTAATCTCTGCCCCAACCTCTGTCTTCTGACAGCCATCGTTCCAATGCTTTTCCACCATTAATTAGATTCATCTGTTCTAGAAATTCACATAAATGGAAAAATATAAGATATATTGTTTTGCATAAGACTTCTTTCACTGAATATAATGATTCTGAGATTTATTTACATTGTTGGGTTTTTCAGTAGTTCATTTCTTTTTAATGCAGAATATTATGCTGTTATATGAATACATTACAGTTTTGATACCAATTATCCTATTGATAGAAAGCTGGGTCTTCTGGATTTTGACTATTATAAATAAAGCTGTTATAAACAGTTATGCGAGTTTTTTATTTTTATTTTTTTACCATCACACCGTTTATTCCAACCTCATCACTGAAAAGACTTTTCTTTGCCCTTTCGATGTTTTGGTATCTTTGTTAAAAATCAGATGACTGTGTACAAGTGGATTTATTTCTGGATGAATGAGATATTTATTATATATGTCAGTACACTGAACCTAAGGTACTGACTCTTGCTTCTTCTTTCAAGAAGTTTTTTAATCTAATAAGGACAGTAGGCATGATAGCAGAAAGGGTCAATTGTCAAGTAAGTCTTACAAAATTCAGAGTTCTTATCCAAGAACCAAACATAATTAATAATTTAAAGAAGTTGGTGGCAAAGTTTTTCTATTGATGGCCAGATAGTAAATATTTTAGACTCTGTGGGCCACACAAACTGCATCTCACATTTTTATTATTTTTTTTTAACAACTCTTTAGTTTATTGGCTCTGTTTGCAGATCCCCGATTTAATGTACACAGGCAATCAAAAGCCACAGAGAAAGACTAAAGTCTGAAAAATCTTAATGCTCTCTCTAGGATTGTATATCCTTCACTAAATGCACTCCAGCCCAACTTTAACATGTAAGATATCTGAGTTATGCATGTCTGGCATCATTCAGACAAAGAGGACTATTTGGATCAAAAAACATCTCCATTTTATGTTTTAATAATTTTATACTTGCTAATATATTATATATATTATAATATATTATATATATTATAATATATAATATATATTATATATATGTATTATATATAGCTAATACAGATGAATTCCAGCAGACTAAAGAGGGATAATTCTAGCATAGATAGATATATGTACTCCACTAAAAGCATTTTAATAAATACCACCATGAAATCTTGTTAGTGTGTTTGCAAGATATTTGCTGAAGACATACCTTTTTCTGTCCAGATTCTCTCCCCAGTTGTGCCTAAAGTAGAGAAAATAGGTTATAGACCAGCTGCTATTCCTTCTTTCACAGCACAATTGAAGAAAGTGAGTTATTAGTACTGAGATGATCTGATAATAAATTTAAATAATAGGAAAAAATGGAGATCAAATTAGGAATTATGAAAGTGAGTAAAACAAAACCTATGAGAATATGTAAGTGGGTGAGATTTGGACACAGATGTGAGGTCTTAGCTTTAAGTTAAGAAAGTTTATTTTTCTTCTGAGATGGGCCAAAGTAAAAGAGGGAGTTTAAATATAAAGGGATAATTTGGCATGGAAAAATGTGGAAAAGATGTATTCACATTGAATAACACTAATTAAAGGAGTAATGGTAGAAATTGAATATCTGATATAAATGAAGAGGGAGGAATGAATAGGGCACTTGAGAAAAGTGGAAAGATTTGGATGAATCACTGTAAGCCATCAAGAGACTAAAGAATTTAGCAACAGTAGTTATTTTATTATAGTAATAAAGCAATGAACAATACTTGCCTAATGTGATTAAATGCCATTAATGTGTGAGAGGTGTCAGGCAAGGCAATTAATAAACACTGTTGTAGAGTAAAACAAAATTGTATCATTCACAATTGTTAGGTTCTAAAGTTAGCCAGTAAGGTGATTATTTCATATACTCAACTATATTCTTTGAGAATTTCCAAGGCAGGACAGTTTGACTGCTTTTTCTTAAATCTAACAGAGCCGGATTTTCCTTCAGCACTGAAACAGATTGCTATTTCTGTTTGAAACTGGCAGCTTGGATTTTAGAACTGTGTTGCATAAAAATATTTATCTTTAACTAAGAAGTTAACAGATTTGTATCCCTCACGTCATGCTTACTCCAGGGCAGAGACTTATTTGCTAGCAGGCTGATTGGATCATCCATACCATTTACATTATCCTTCCTTTCTCAGGTAAAATTATTTCATTTTGAGTAAATTAAATGTTAGGTATTGTGACTCCATGAATCCTATAAAGACTCTAAAACTGAAGATAATATTCTAATTTTACAGATGAGGAAACTGAGGCTCTGATAACTTGAGTTTAAGTTTAAGGAAGACCAAATAGCAGAGGTAGGATTTGATCTCAAGTCTCCCTGAATATAAAACATGTTATGTGATGTCATCACAGAGTTGTGTTTTGTTTGTGTGTTTGTTTGTGTTTTGTTTTTAAGTCCCTGGATACTATTCTATAGCTTTAAAGTAAAAGAAGAGAAAATAGGGATGACTGTAACTAGCGAATGATAAGGAGAATATAGAGACTTAAAAATGACATTGGTTTTTGGTTTTTAGATTGTTCAATATTTTGATGAAATACCTTATCTTAGAATCCTGAGTAGTTGGGGAAAAAAGGATGCAAAATTGGACACATATTGGGACAATTAGAAAGAGCCAGACAATTATATTCAATACAGATAAATACATATAAATCAAACTCCTAGTGTCTTTCAATGGGAAATTGACAATGTCTAAGGCATGGTGGTTGATCTATAAAATATCATGAAATGAAGGTCAGTTTTAATGAGATACAGTTTAGTGAATAAAGTTCAAAGTAGCCATAGTATACGTGAAAAATAAGCTCATCTATGAAGACAATTAGAGTCAAACTTTTAGATGCTGTGGAAATCAGTCATCATTTGATGACAAAAGATAGAAATACTCTAAAACAGGTTTATGTGAAATAGAGTTTTAGTAAAAGTCTTTTGAGGAATGGCATAACCCCTTATGACAGAAATATAGCAAGGGTTCATGGAGATTAAAACTTCTAAAATGTTCATTGATAATCTCACTACATAAATGTCTACATGTTTTTTAGCATTTAATTTTGTTTTATTATTAATTTCAAGTGTACAGTACATTGGTTAGACATTTATACAGTTTATGAAACGATCCCCCTGATTACTGTATCATGCCTCTGTCTTTACACATAGCCATCACGTTACTGCTGACTGCATAGAAAACAGTCTGGAGGATCCTCAAAAATTTTTTAAAAATTATAAATGTTACATATTTTGATGTTTTGTATATATGTTCTTCTGACAAGATAGTTTCTATAATGATTAATATTTAAAACATCAAAATTCATTTCTTTAAAGAGAATGAGATTTCTGATTGGTGGGACTTTGCAAGTTTATCCAAATAAAAAGCTATGAAACAACTTGTCACCCACATAAAATGTTATAAAATATCTTCAAAGTGTTCTTTACTGACAGTTGTGTGGTAAAGTGGTGTAATGCAGAAACACTTAGCAATAGTTGCAAATTAAAGAAAGAATCACAGGGGATTAGTGTTCTCTCTTCAGAATGTGTGGGATAGCAAAATACATTGTATGTTTAGTATAGTTTTCAAAAAGCCTCTAAATTTCTAAATTGAGAAAGAAGTAAGAAAGGAAAACTAAATGCACATATTTAATATTACTAATCTGTTGGATTGCTTTATTTTAGGCAGACTATGCAAAAAAATTAGAGAATATAAGAATGAACAAGAGTGAATGTGCCTTTTTCAGTGCATCGCCAATCTCAAGCCATTCTAATGCAACAGGAAATATATTTCTAGCTATAGTTGAGTGTATTTTTAGGAGAGGTTTTCAAAACTTGAAAGAGACTTCAAAAGAATGTAAATATCATGCTCTGTGCTCTCCCATTCCTCCTAAGGTCAGTTTTTTGGCAGCATTCTTTTCAGTCAAGACAATTTTCTTTGCCAGTACCAATCCACTGGGAGACAATTGTGTGCTGGGCAGCTGCCTTTTCAATGAGAGATATATCTTTTCTTCAATTTTTTTTTTTTTTTTTTTTTTTTTTTTTTTTTTTTTGCATCTTCTCAGGTCTGAGAAATCAGTTATCTAGTTGTCACTCCATATGCTCTACCATATGCTAATTTGACTGGAAGCTGCATTGTAGGCAAGTTTGTTTCTCCAGGATATCACTCCAGGAGAGTTGTCAGGACAGTCAAGACTATATCAACATGGAGATCAGTTCCATACCCATGAAATGAGGCCCAGTGGCTATTCATACGCTCTCATGGGAGTGAGATGGTCTGAGGATGGTCAGTCAGCATCTCTTCTCAGGGGTGATTCCTAAAAGCAAGCAATATGCTCTAGTACTATTCACTTTCACAAAAATTTTATGTTTGAATTTCTAATTTTGAAAGAGAGGATAAGCTGTTTATAGTTTTTAGATTTGATAGTGACTTCATTTGAACTCTGCTTGTTGAGTAAAATTGAAATGTCACTGTGGATTTTTTTTTCCTAAAAGAATGAAAAATAATATTTTTTTAAATAAAAAATAAATAGAATTGCTTTTCAAAATATTTTGAGAAATTGTACTTTTTTATCTTTACCAAATGACTTGTGGTGGTTCAGCCACCTTTGGGCAATAATGGATGATATTAAAGGAGATTTAGAGAAGCGAATAGAGAGGAAAAAAAATATGCATATATTCCCTCTTTTAGTACCCAAAAGAGTCATTAAAACAACAGGAAAAGCAGAATGGAGTTTCAAAAACAGGGATGGTGGAGAGCTCCTAGCCTGTGCTCTAAAAGTGATTTGCTCCATGGAAAACAAAATAGCTTTTATTGTCTTACTCCCTGGAGAGAGCTTGAGACATATTAACTTGCAACATTAGAAACAAGAAAAATAATTACTAACTTTCCACAGCTTTCTCTTTCACTGTAGGAATCTGGGAGTGGGGGCTACATTTGGTTTCAAGGGATACCAAGAGAAGTGGTGAAGGTTTTGGCCATTTTTTCTACATTACACCTTAATTCTCCGAAGAGATTTCTGTTGTTATGTTTGTTCTTGAACACTCACCCGCGGACACACCTCTAATTGCTCATCAAGTCAATCAAGTATTTTGTTAAAGGAGCTTGGCATTGCAAGTCATGTGTGTTTAATTAAAGCAGGGTGATGAGGATAATTATGATGATGATGTGTGATTTCCTTTAGTTGGAAGAGGAGGGAAAGTTGGCTAGGAAGGGGACCACCGGTTTTGTTTTATATGTTTCCACTTCAGGGACTACTCAGTCTTATAGATCCTGAAATTCAATTTTTCTGAGCTCTATCAGGGCTTATAAGCTCTGTGGATTCAATGCTGACTAAACTCTCAAGGGACTAGTGATAAACGGTAGTGTCAATTTATTTACAGTTGGATATCTGTCTGGCCTTCAGTGGCTTCTCCAGTTTGTCCAGTGGGAATATTAGCAATTCTTACTGGGAAAATGTTTACCAGAATTAAACAAGACTGCTCAATAATTTGACCACCTTAGAGGAAGGAATTGCAGTCTCACAATACTTTTAACCCATTAATGTAAGTCAACGTCAACATCAGGAAGAGCATAGTTGAAATATTTTAGATAAAATGCTGAGAAATAGAGGCATTGAAAACAAAGGGTTTGTAATCTTTTCTATCTTTCTTATTGTCACCAGTCCTTCTCAGCACTTATTTGATCCATTTGTTCCTGTATGTTGGGTAATGCCTCATTCTTCGAAAGTCCCCCCTTCCTTAACCCGTCCTCTGTCCTGTAGCCTCTAGCACTGTCACATTTATTTCTCTCACCCTAGATTTCTCAGGGTATGTATACAAGTATCAGAATAGAAACAGAGCACTGGCTTAATAAATTGTGAGGTATACCATACTAGTAACAGCTCAATCTATTTCAGATTATATTTGAAGAAACGACTGCATTCCGAGGATGGAATTTAAGATCTTTCCTGTACAATTTCTTATGTTCAAGTAATGGGAGATTTTGCTCAGCAACATTACACAGTAACATTGTAAATATATAATTTCTGGAAAAAAACCTGATTTTTCTTTCCTACTCCATATGAAACAAACTATAAATTGAGTATTTTGCTCATTCCCAGCAGTCTCACTCATTCATTCATTTGTTCATCCCAGCAATAAGCATATAGTGTGTTCTAGTCAAGGCATCATATGTAGGTGATGCAAACATTTAAAAAAATAGTTTTGCCAAAGATCTCACATGCTATGAAGAAAAAAAGAAAAAATGATAATAACAACACTAATGATGATAATAGTATCTACTATTTATTTATTGGTACCTATTTTGTGTCATGACCTGTCTCCATTCTTTCTATTACCTATTTAAGCCTCATAACACCGTATACTATTATTACTACCATATGTTAAATATTATTATTCCAATTTTACAAATAGAAGAAGTTAAAGAAATTGCCCAAGTCACACAACTTTTAAATGACAAAACTTGGATGTTAAGTCCCACTTCTCTGACTCTGATGGCTGTACTCTTATTCACAACGTTAGAGTTTTAGAAAAAAATAGTTATAATACAGTGCCATGTAAAAGATATTAGACAATATGCTTTACAGGAAAAGAAGGAGGTAGTAAGAGGTTCTGTTCAAGGAATTTTTCAAATAAAAAGCATGACAGGAATTGAAGCTTTGAAGTGCCATGGGACAGAAGATAAGACAGGTCAAAGAATAGGACACAGAGATTCTAACCCTTCAAGAGAAGCACAAAAGTTCTGTATTGCTGAACTTTAAAGGAAAGTAAAACATAAAAACTGGAGAGTTAGGCAAAAACCAGATTCTAGAAGCCTTATATGTTTACATAAGAGGCTTAAACTTTGTTAGTAGTGAGGAGCCACTAAAGAATTTTAAAGCAGGAAAGACATACACTACATGTCTGAATATATGTCAACACTTAAAATAAGATTATCCTCCACTTATCCAGTTGGAAAATATATAGACACACAATTTTTTAAATTTGTGTTTTTACCATTCTTGGTGAAATAGGTATATTTTTATTAATTTAGATACACATTTACATACTATATTATATTAAATAACAAATTAATGTAGAATTATTGCTTTATTTCACTCGATCATTCCACAACTCTCAGTATCTGTGGCCTTAATATCATCTGGCTCACTTGAAGTGCTTTCTGAGTTGGCTAGCTTACTTTTCCAGAGCACGTCACTTCGCTTCTATAAAAGTTGTTTGAGATATAACACACTGTGAATCCATATTTCAAGCTGTCATTGGAAATTATATTCAAGCTGCAAGAATTCCATTTCTTAAAAGAAATTATCTTATGGGACAAGATTGGAAGTAGAACTCATTGTATCTCCAGAATTTATACTTACTTATTGTATAGTATATTTTTTATGAATGGTCATAAACTGGCTTGTGTACAGCAGCACAGAACCCTTGTAACTGGTAGCTCAAAACCTCAAGAAATATTAAAATTATCTTTATTGAGCACTTATTGTGAGCTTCACATTTGAAAGATTCCTCTATACATATTTAATCATGACTAAAGCCAAGTCATCTACTAGGGTCTCTGTCATACAGAATGTATTCTTTAAAGCTTTCATGATTGAACACATGATTATAACAGATATACTTACAAATAAGAGCTATTTTTAAAAACATTAATTTATTTTTAATTGTATACTTCTATACTTCCTTGTTATTGTGTAATATCACAAGCTAGTAGAAAGCAGTGTGTGAGACTCAAACTTTTTGTAGTTCTGGTGAAACGTGGTTTTAATAAGTTTTGTCAGAATTTAAAACTTGGATCATTTAGTGGGTATGAAATGGTATTTCTTTATTGCTCTAGTAATTTGTATTCTGCTTCTAGTAATACGGAGCATATATTTCTGTGTTTATTGATGACTTGGATTTTCTTTCCTGTGAATTCTTGTTCATATTATATATTCATTTTCTGTTTAGTTTTTTTCTTTTATAGTAATATTTTATATATGTTCACCATGACTTGTGTTGAAGAAGCATTTTCCATTTCAATGCCTCAATGGAGTGAAAAAAGAACTATCAAATGCATTATAGATTGAATGATGAAGAATTCTATATAAAAGTGACTAAAAAAAAGAAAATATATACTTTAATGAAGAATCATAGGAAGATTTATATGGTTTTAAGAAAACAAGCCATGTAAGTGCAAGATATTGTTAAACAGAAGGATAAAAAATGTAATATACAGTTCAGAGTGCACACATTAGTACATCCTTTTTGTTTTATATACTGGGTATTGAAGTTTTGGGTTGTTTAAATGTCAGATTTTTTTGATGTTTTTTGACATTTTCTATAAATCTAGAATCCATTTTTTTTAACAGAACAAGCTTAGATTGTGAAATGTCACTTGCTATTACTTTCTTAAAATACATGACTGAATATAATGTATCTCTGTGGTGATATATGTGTAATACTGCAACAGGTACTTGCAAAATATCTAGCATCGAGTTAATTATTTTTCCTGGTACTTTGCAAAATATCTAGCATCAAGAGTTAATTATTTTTCCTGGTACTTTATTAAAATTCATTTTTTTTTTTATGTGGTGAAAAGTCAAAGAACAGTCTGTATTGCCAGCTGGTAAAGGAAAATCTGACAAAGATAGGATAGGAGCATAGTTACTATTGTTATATCAAATGAGAATGGTTTTATTTCCTCCCACTCCAGTAACAGAGCCTTCTATCTATATTACAGAATTCATAATACCTTACATGATTTACTTCTTCTGATTTTCAAAGCTTTGTGAAATTGCTTTTATAATAATTATTATTCCCATTTTAGAGAATGGAAAACTGAGGCTCAAAATTTACATGATTTGGTCATAGTTAAGGCCCAGTTAATTTTCAGCTGAGCACATTCAGAGTTAGTAATTAGTCTTTGGAATTCTGGTCTAGATTTGTTTTTGTTTTTGTTTTGTTTTTCCTTTCATCTAACTAGATTCTTAATATATATGTTGGACCCCCAATGTTCTCAATTGGGCTTATCCATATATTTAACACACAAGCCCAGTATAGATGTTAACACTGATTGGTAGAAGAATGTATGATGATTTTAAACATGTGAGTAAATTCTTTGATATTATTCTTATCAAAGCATGAAGTCTAATTCCCCTCTACTTGCATATTGGCTGTTTTCATTAATCACTTCTGACAAATAGAATGTGGCAAAATGTTGCTGAATGATTTCCAGGGTAGGTCATAAAAGGCAATACAGCTTCCACTTGGCTCTTTCTTGGACATTTGTTCTTGGAATCCATTTGCGTGCTGTGAAGAAGCCAAGCAATCACATGGAATGCCTGTGTATGGGAGTTCTGGCTACAGCTCCAATAGAGGTCCTAGCCAACCACCAGCTTCAAATACCAGGAAGGTAAGAGAATCTTCAACTAATTTCAGCCTTTCGAACTTCAAGTCACTCTAGCTAAAGCTAGAACACAAACAAGCTATCCTTACCTAACCTAGTCCAGATCACAGATTAGTAGACTAAAAATTGTCATTGCTTTAAGCCATTAAGATTTGGGGTGGTTTGGTACAATGAATATAACAAATTGCTGGATTCACTTTGCATACATTTGTTTAACACTCCGCATGTGCTGACACTGCGCTTGGTTCTAGAAATGAAAGGAGGAAGCTAAGAAGAAAGTAAACCAACATTTGCAGGCTATCTACTATAATCTAGGTGCTGTAGTTTTTGGAAACAGAAATAATTTCCCAAGTAATTCTCAAAATAACTCTTAAAAAAAGCCATAATTATTATCGTCATTTGGTAGAAGAGAAACAGGAGAAGCAAAGTTAAGAAATTTGCTTAGGATCACACCATTGGTAAAAATAGTAGAACTGATTCCAGAATAAAGATTTCTTCACATTTTTGCATGAGTTAATAAGAGAGTTAATGGTCATTTAGGTCTTAAAAAAGGTTTGGGAGAGGAAGGATTCATAAGGGTACTCAGATCTGAGGGGAAAATTATAGCAGTCATAGAGGTGCAAAGGGCCTGGGGACAGGCAGAAAAAACAGACTTTGGGCTGGCGTGAACATAGGGAACAGAGACTGAGTGGTAATAGGCGAAGCTGGACAGGAGAAAGGAGCCAGGGAAAGAGTTGGAAAAAAAATTATTTCCCAAGCCAAGGAATTTGCATCTAATTCTAGAATCAAGAGAGAGCTGGCGATGTTTAAAACAAGGAATTGCTTGACTAGCTCATTAGTCTAAAAAGATAGCTTGGGTTGCTATGTGGAAATATCATTTCACTGTTAAAGCCAGTTAGGAAACTAATATAATAATGCCTGTGAGAAATGAAGAGATATCTAAAAAAAGAAGAAAGAGTTGCAATAAAAAGAAGTGATTCTAGAAGTATATAAAATAATAATTTTTAATTACTTTGGGTATGATTTGGATAGTTATTGGCCCTGGATTGGTTAGTCTTTGATTCAAAGAAGAGAGTAAAATGTGTCTATGTATAAGAGGGAGACTGAGTTCATGTTTCAAAATGTTGAATGAGAGAAATTAAAAAAAATACTCAATACAGAACTAAAAGTATAAGTCTGTAGCTCAGCAAGAAGTTTAGATTTGAAAGGTGGATATGTAGAAGTTAGTGGGAGGAAGAAGCAGATAAGGATAGAAATGAAATTACCTAGTGAATGCATAGGAGAGCAGGCAGAGAATATGAACATGAAGCATGGAAGATAGGATTACTACTTAGATGGCTGATAGAAATAAGCCAGTGAAAGAGAATAAGAAACAGAAGGAATGAAGACAGAGGAGAATATGGTTTTCTAGAATCCAAGAAAAAGGAAGGAGCTAAAAGAAGCATATGGTACAGAGGATTTAGGCAGCATGCATGCCCCCCCCCCAAAAAAAAGGACATTGCTTTTAGCAGGTAAGATATGAATATGAAAGTTATTCTAAAAGTAAAGTGGGAGTTTGAACAGGCTGAACAAAGGTGGATTTGATACTGTGAAAGGGTAAAAGGTAAAAAAAAAGTTTTGAGAGCAGGAAGTTACTTTTATTAAGTTTATTCAACTTAGCATCTCTAAAATATAACCTGTTTTCTCTCTCTAACATTTTTAATGCTACTGTTTAAGCTTGAAAGAGGAAAGTAGAAAACATGAGCAGACAGTATCAAAAAGTCTGATGAAATTAAGTTTAAGAGAGAATGGCAGGAAAGGAAATTCTGATAACATATGCAGATATCTCTTAAGGAGTTTGCTAAAAAGAGGAAAAAAATAAGGCAGTAACTCATAGGAGATGTAAGGTTAAGAATTTTTTTAAGTAAAAATTTATTTACATAAACATGACAGATATATTATTTTTATATGTACTTTTATATTTGTCTGCACATATATCAAAGTACATATACAAAAATATAACATATATTAATATAAATTTATAAAGTATATATACATGTATATATGTATGTACATGTAAAGTATAATATATACATACTAAAATAAACTGAATGTTTGTGTTTCGCCCCCCATTCTTATGTTGAAACCTAATCTGCAATGTCATGGTACAAAGAAATGGGGCCTTTGGGAGGCCATTAGGTCATGAGGGCAGAGCCCTTATGATTGGGATTAATCCCCTTGTAAAAGAGGCCCCAGAGAGCTCTCTAGTCTCTTCCACCATGTGAGGACACAGCAAAATTTCTATGAACCAGAAAACTGGATCTCACTAGACACCTAATCTACCAGTGCCTTAATCATAAACCTACCAGCCTCCACAACTGTGAGAAATAATTTGTCATTTAAGACACTCAGTCTATGGTATTTTTATTATAGCAGCCCTAACAGATTAAGACACATATATGCATATTAATATACTTATATAATGTGTATATTAATGAATATAGTGTTGACCCTTTAACAATGTGGGTTTCAACTATATGGGTCCATTTATATACAGATTGTTTTCAATAACTATGTACACTACTGTAAATATAATTTTCTTAACATCTTCTTTTCTCTAGCTTGTTTTATTATAAGAATTCAGTATATAATATACATAACATACAAAATATGTGTAAATTGACTGTATATGTTATCAGTAAGGCTTCTGGTCAACAGTAGGCTATTAGCATTTATGTTCTGCAGATTTTTAACTGTGCAGGGGTGTTGGCACCGCTAACCCCTACATTATTCAATGCTCAACTGTATCTACACACATTTATATATGCATGTTTACGTATCTGTATACATATTTTCAGATTAGAGATATTGAATGAAAAATGATACAATAGAGTGGGGAAATTGATGTTTAAGAGAGGAAAACTGCTGGAGTGATGGTTTTGAGTAGTTAACAGGGGACAGGGTATCCTGCATAAGTGGAGGGGTTGGATTTGGCTAAGAGTAAAGTTGATTTTTCCAGGTTATCAGGGGGGAAAGAAGAACAGATGTATACAGGAGACAGGCTGGTAGGTGCGGTGGCAGAAATACGTGGAAGTTGTCTTCTGATTGTTCTTTTTTTCTCAGTGAAATTGAAGTTATTTTAACAGCTGGAATGAAAAGGGAGCAAGCTCATGTTAAAGATTTGAAGAAAGAGAAGGAATGAAACAGCTAGAACAGTGAGAGCGTGAATAAACAGGAGAAGTAGTTGAATTGCTGGGTCTTATGATCAGCAAGAGGTACTTTTCTATTAGAACAAAAAAAATGAATAGAAACATCATAGGAAAGGTTTAGGATGAAGGACATTTTTAATGATTGACTATAAATTTCAGAGAGTACTTTGGACTGATTTTAAATGTTTGAATAGAATATGTACAGAACTGTAAGAATTGTGAGTCCTGGTGATAAGGAATGATCTAGAAAAATGAGGTTTTCATGATGTGTTACAGAATGTTTACGCATGTCCCCTGAAACTTATGTGTTGAAACCACAGACCTCAAATGTGACTATATATGGAAATAAGACCTTTATGGTGGTAATTAAGGTTAAATGAGGTCATAAGGCTGGAACCTGATCCATCAGAATTAGTGTTCTAAAGAAAGAGATACTGGAGAGCTAATGCTTTCTCTCTTCCTTTCTCCTTCTTTTTCTCCCCTCCCTCCCCCAAGTGAGAACATAGGAAGATGGCAACCATCTGCAAGCCAGGAAGAGAGCTTTCCCAATAAACTGAATTGGCTGACACCTTAATCTTGGACTTCCCAGCCTTCAGAGAAATACATTTCTATTGTTGAAGCCACCCAGTCTATAGCATTTTGTTATTGTGGCTCAAGCTGATTAATGCATAAGGTCTGTACTAAAGAGAGATGCAGACTGGAATGAGTTTCAGATGAACCATTTCCATGAAGACTGTTCTGTGAGGTTATGAGCACCATTGGTGAGAGAGAGGAACAGTTCTTTTAGGAGTGACCAGAGCCCTCTTTGCCTGTCTTCACTTCTGCTGAGGCTTATGTAAAGGTGGGGAGAAAAGCAGGTGTTACTGGTGCTCCACTCATTTCTCTTTTGCATTCACTTTTTCTGTGTGTGTTAACAGATTTCTATTGCAAACATGTGTTACTTCGTGCTTGCAGAATTTCTCTGACCACTTGAAAGTACTTGGCCCTGTGAAGTATATTAGAAGTACTAGGATGTTAATGTTCCTATGAGTGTCTCTCAACCACTGACTGATAGGAGTTGATGAATAAATCCCCAAACTTTCAGCTCTGAGTGAGGCAGCTCTGAAGACTTTTGTATGCATTCTCCCAAAAGCTCCCTATGGGATTGATTGAGCCACAGTTGCACAAAATGATAATCTGTTTATCAATGCATCTTTTATTGACTTCCTGTTTTGTTTATCTACTCCTCTACTGGTACTTCCTGGGATCCCCCTCAGGTAAACTACATGCATAAAATTTCTGCTTTATTAATGTGACACTATTTCACATTAATTTATTAAGTCATGGAAACTGATTGTTGGACATTAGTGAAATGTTATACAAGTTATTTCCCATTTAATCTAGTCCCACCCAGTTTAACATATTTAGAATTACAGGCACAGAATATTTTATAATTTTTTTTGGTTAATTTACTATTAGTTTCCCAAAATATGCTATAAAATATATCAGCAAATGACAAAAAGACAGTTATAAATCCAGTAAAAAGGAAAAAAAAATTATATTTAGTATACTACTTGTCCCAAAAGTAGTAAATACTTATTTAGTTAACGTAATAGAAATTTAACCAAAATTTGAGATATAGGTATAGGAGAAGGAAGGGGAAATGGTGGAGCTTCTCCTATAAGACAGTCAAACTTCCATGACCATAGTGAAAGTCAATAGATGTTGGCTAAATTGATAAACAAAGAAATTTTTTTGATTGTTATTTAAAGTCATGGAGATGAACCAGAAAAAAACAACTAAAATAATTTAAAGTGACTCTGGGAAGCAAGGCTGGGAAGTAGAGTGTCAAGGAAATGCAGCAATTTTTTTTTCTGTTATTACTGTAATTTCTGAAAACTATATTTGTAGATGTATTTAAAAAATTAAAATGCATAGTAAACATTCTACTTCTATAAATACTAGTACCTCTTTTAAATTTATTAAATTTATTGATTAATATTATTATGTAAGTTTCAAGTTATTTGTACCTTTTTATACCACTTCCACATGTATTTGTAGCATTGCTATTACAGAGAAAACAAAGTTCTTTCATGAAAAATTAAGGCTGGGAAAGGAAATGGGGGAGAAGGAGAAAGAGAAGGGAGTGGAGAGCAAAAGAAAGAGGAAGACGTAAACAGGAATGCATTGGTCTCCTGGAGACTTTTCATGACAAGAATTTTTCAATTCTTGTCTTTCACAAAATTTATTATTCAGTTTTGTAATTGTTTAATTTTTTTTTTATTTTTTAGGTACCCAACTAGATGGCATGTTCCTTCAGTCGAGGGCTGTGTTTTTGTTCACTTTGTAGAGAAATCATCAATAAATTCTTAAATCATTGATCCCTCTGATTATTACGCTTTCTCCTGTCTTCTTTCTTCTCTTGCAAAGTGGTTCTAGGACTAAGAAAAAACTCTCAAATTTTTCTACATTGTGTTGGAGCATATGCACCTTTACCTTGTAGGTTATCTTGATATAGCTTTCTCAATCTTCCTTTTTTCTCTTGTAAGCAATTAAGCCTAGAATTTCTTTGTTTCTTTCTTTTTTATTTTTGAGCAACTTAATATCTTCTTCCTGTCATATTTATTCCAAATTATTGTCAAATTACATATATGAAAGCTTCTCATGGTAACCACGAGAGGTTACTAAAGCGCTAATGTCCTCTTGCTGATTCTTGTACTTACCTTAAGAAAAACATATCTGTACTTTCAATATCTAAGGAATGCTTCAAACATTGTCTACAAAGCAGAATTATTATTAGTTCCAACAGACCTGAAAACAGAATCTTAATATCAACTAAGCAAGGATGGGAAAGACAGGAGCAATTTTTCTCTTTTCCCCTTCCTTTTTTCCTTCTTCCTTCACTCTCTTCCTCCTTCCTCTCCTCCCATTTTTTTTCTTTTTATGTTTCTCCATTCAGGACTAATATAAAACAGATGTCAGCACCTCTAAATGCATATTAGGAAAGCTAACATGTATTACAAATAAAATTATACTTTTGTAATTAATAAATGAATGTCAATGTACTAAGATAAATTACCTTTCTTATCTACATTTTGGTTTCTTAATTTTAAACAGGAATTCTTAGAGGAAATTAAAAATCTTTTTTATAAAAAATGAATGCTTTTTTCATTTTTTTCCCTGTATATGCCTTACTTTTCTTGTGTATTATAACCATTTTCTTTCTTCCTTTCTTTAAAGTCATTTTAATCATTAAATATATAATTCACTGTCATTAACTACATTCACGATGCTGTGTAACTATTATTAGTATAAATTTCCAGAAGTTTCTCATCATCCAAAACAGAAACTACATTCATCAAATGATAACTTGATATTTTTCCTATCAAACTATCAAATATACTAACATAAATATGGGGAGTTTTGAAAGTGTTTATATGAAAAGAAAATCAGAAAAAAATTAATCATGTAGACTTTTTCATTTGGCAAGTTTTAGAATTGAAACAGATGTATTCTGGTAATATAGCAAAGCTTTATCTCGATCTTACTTTTTTTTCTGTGGATTTTCATATTAAGAACTTGTTTTAATAGAGGAAAATTGGTTCTACTCTTTAGCCAATAATTTTGCATTCTTGGTAATTACCATTGCAATGGTTAAGACAGAAATCTTAGGCAGTCTTACTGAACACGGTTCTTTTGCCTGTCAAGTAGATCTATTTTTTTCAACTGACCTTTCAACAATAGCTTTTACAAGATAGATTGTAGCAAGTGAATATTCTCATTCAAGAGGATACTAAGGTAGTATCACAAGGATGTTTAAATTACTTTCTAATTGGAAAGATAAATCTTTCTCCAGTCAAGATGTGATTTAGAAAGATATTTACTCTGTCTAGCTGTGTTGAATGACATGTATGATGATGCTTGAATCATATCCACTATTGCACAAGGACATTGCATTAAAAAAAAAAAAAAAAAAAAAAAAACCGTGAAGAGCCATTTTCCCAAACAGGGTAAGTTAACTATGTATTTACCTGAGGCCAGATACCTGTGATAAGGAATTTCAGAAAGAAAGCTTCTTTTCATGAAAAAAGTTTATTTTTCCTATGTCCAATTTGGGCTTAATATCTATAAGACTACTATAGCTACTCTGAACTTCATTAACTAGAATGGTTTTATGTTAGTTCACTAAGTGATTGTCTGTTTCAAGGGAACTGATAACAAGTGAGGCCACTTTACCACTGAAAATGATTAATTTGCATGAAGATGTTTAATATCCTATCTTCATTTTGTTATTTTTTTCTGAATGAAAATACAAAATTCTCATTTCTTGCTATTAAAAAATCACAAATTATTTTAGAGATAAATGATAAAAAATTATTAGATAGAAAATATTCTCATATAAGCCTGAATATTAGATTTAATTACTCATTAATGGAAATATAATCCATATGTATATTTATAGGTATTCATATATAGTTGTTATCTACATATAATTAGTAATGCATATTTATAGAAATAAAATTTACACTATCTGGATGGAAGTTTTTGTAATTTTGCAAATTTTTTGTAATTCTAGAACAAATGATTCCTACAAGTTGTATGTTCAAACTTCTAAGTTTAGTTTTCTTTTAGAGCCAGAATTGTAAGGGATGTTTCTGTGAATGCTTGGAAATAAGAGTTGTAAGATAACATCTAACCTGCTGGTAGTGTAGTTCTTTATGATATATGCTAAATATATTTTATGGGTGTGATATATTTATAATGTAATGTTATCTACTTCAATATAGTTAGACACTTTGAATATGAATACCATTAATTAAAAATAAAAACTGGCTTTAATTCTCTCAGTTTTGAATTTTGAAGACCACAAAACAGCTCTTTATTTTTGCAGTTCAACACATTAACATCTGTTGCAGCTGAATGAGTATGTTTCAATAAGAAACCAATGAATTATGGAGGCTTTCCAATGGTGACTTACAATAAGCAATAATTCATGAAGTTTATATTCTTTACAATCTGTTTCGCTCCTGTAAAACGTGGGCTGGTTGACATCTCCTACAGCCTGCTTAATCTTCTGTAAATATTTGCAAGTCTGAATTATTGGTATGGATTGTGATGCTGCTCAAGAGGAAAAAAAGGCCTGAAATAGGAGGGGACACACTTAAATGACCAGTAAAGGGGAAAATATTTTAAAAAGACACAGGAAAAAATAGGTCATCCTTTCTTTATAGTAACAGCCCTTTGGAATCAAATGAACTATTAGAAAGAGAGAATAAAAACATTACATTTAGCAAATTTCCCCCAATTATGCAATCTGTAGTGTCATATAAGTTTCCAATGCTCACCCCTTCACTGGATTTAAGGGCATATTTTGCTTTAATATTTGAAAAAATTGGTGTACCTTTTGACAAAAGTCAAATTTAGTTTGTAAAATGCAAAATATTTTCTAAAGAGGAAAAATATTGTTTTGTGTTTTGTGAGGAACCCAGTCACACTGATCCTCCTCCCAACCTCCATTGATCATTCTTTCCTGATGCCA
Organism: Eidolon dupreanum; assembly: GCA_028627145.1. Classification (NCBI taxonomy): domain Eukaryota; kingdom Metazoa; phylum Chordata; class Mammalia; order Chiroptera; family Pteropodidae; genus Eidolon; species Eidolon dupreanum. Next base: position 60,164,692 of record CM053513.1, read on the forward strand.
ATATCCACGCTATAATATTTGCTTGTTCTTAAATGTAGCAGTCTATGAATATGATTATATTTTCATGTGCCTATATTTTCTACTAAAAATGCCTTCAAGGCATGGACTCTGTTCATCGTTTTATAAAATGCCTATCTTCTTCAGCCTCCATTACTGCAAAACTTCCTTGTCCCTCTTCAGTTGGTTAAAAAGGAAGTTTCTCTTCTGTTCAAACTCTTTTCGACGGCTCCTCCTCTCCTTAAGACTAAAAGCCACAGTCTTTATCATGACCTAAAAAACCTTTTTAAAATTTTGCTCTGTTGTTTCTGTGCTCTTATCAGCTATACTCTCCCTCACTCACTTTGTTTCAGCCACACTGGTCTTCTGTTTCTTGAATAAGCCAAGTACACTCCTACCTCTAGGCTATTGCATGCATTGCTCTTCCTCCCAGAATGTTCTTTCCCAGGCATTCATGTGGTTAATTTCTTTCTTAAAGAGTTTTTTCATATGTCATATTTTCAGAGAGACTCCTCTTGACTACCTTGTGAAATTGCAATTCCATCTTCCCCTATCCCTTGCTGCTCCCTCCTCCTCTTACTGATAATTCTATTCCTCCATGATACTTTTCATCTTTCAACAATTATATAATTGAATTATGCTTGTTATTTTGCTGTCTGCCTCCCCTCCAGGACCCAGACTCTATTAGTACAGGGAATTTTTTCTTCTTCTTTTTGGTCTGTTTTGTTTTCTGACATATCACTAGCCCTGGTACGTGTTGGGTTTTCCCTAAATGTTTGATCACACTCTGACCAACAGAATAAATGAATAGAAAATATTAAGTAATGGTCTTAAATGAATGAATTAACTATAATTGTTAATAGTCAAGAATGCTAAGAATTCCTTGTATACTTTATGTCAATAGTAGTATGAAAAGTCTAATCTTACATTATAATAATATTAATAATTGTTCATCTTGCATAATATATCTTTACCTTGATTTGTAAAATTTACTTCTATAAGCTAAAAATAATCTGCCATATGTGTTCTTTCTTATCAAGGACAACACAACCTCTTATAGGAAAACTCAGGTCTCCAGTGTAATATTGTTTTTGCCACATCAGAAAATTGTGAGGAAATAAATAACTCCTGTTTCATCATTATGATAGCTAATGGCTTCAGGGATGACCTGGAAGCAGACAATGTGGTCCAAATGTTGTCTCCATCTGTGTCTCTCCTGTCAAGGGAAATAGGTTTATATCATTTCTTATTTCTTTCTTGGTCAAAATTACAAGTAGCCCATGCAGTGTTCAGCCTCAAACTTCAATGACTGGTGGAAGATGATGAACTGTGAATTGATAAGTGAATCTGATTTTTCTTCAGAGCCACCAAACTTGCAGGGCTATTCTGATTTCATCAATTGTGTTCTTTGTGTTTGTGTGTATGTGCACAGAAACATATGTGTGATTTCCTCAGGAAACCTGTCAGAATAACTTGAAATGTTGTTTTCGTCATGATTCAGAAATGATCTGGAAAACAGGAAGACAGAAATGATAGATTAATAGGTTGTCATAAAGCCATTCTGTCATGAAAGACCTTATGGATTTTTCATAGAGCAGATGATTACCCCAAGAAAATTGTAGACAAAATCAAACCTTACACAATTTGTGTTTTATCCTTTACTTCAATGTAAAATTTCAGAGGATTTTCATGCTCCAGTTCTGCAGTTAGATATATGGCCTAAACTATCTTTAAATAAAATCATCACTATTACTAGTAGCATCAGCAGCAGAAATTGCTATTTAAATCCTCAGTTGTGGAAGGTGCTGTGAAAGCTGCGAAGTGGTATGTCTGTAGTCTTAAAAAGCTACAATAAAAAACAAACGAACAAAATTGTACCTGCACATAATAAAAATTATATATAATAAAATACATCTTTACTTATAGCTATCTTGAAAGGCAGAATTAAGATAAAATTTTAAAGCATCTTTACTTTGTGTTGTGATAAATGTGCATTGGGTTGGTCATAACTGAAATCATAATAAAGCCAAAGTACCTAATAATGTCCAACATCCCTGATAACATCCATTCATTCACATTGTTTTGTTGATACACAATATAAATATGATCTGACTTCATTAGGGAAAAATGACGATAAGAGATTCTAAGAAATGATATTTATAGAATATATAGTCTCCATTTCAATGTAGAAAAAAATGAAGTAGCAAACATATTTATAAAAATGAGTAGTTTAGAGGTACTGTACCAGGAAATTACAATCATACATAGTGATCTTTGTTAAATAATTTGACATGGCTTTTATTGAAATAAATTGCTAGACTAGTAGTCAAGTGGAGAAAGAGTGCAGTTTTTATATAATCTACTGAGATGCTTCAGTTCTGTATTACATATCATATTAGGAGTAAGGAACCATGCTAATTAAATTTTACTCATAGAAAGAAACTTCTGAAATAATCATCAGGAGTTTTTATCCTATGGGCTTTGGTTGGCATAGTGGTCTTTAGTTGTCACCATGAAGCTGAGAAGCAATATTACAACCAACATTGTCGAAGAGATAGATTTTGACATTAGGTACATAAACTGTTTGGACAATTCTTAATTTAAGCATGGGAAATACAGACATGAAGTGTTTAAATGATGTGTTCCTGATCACGCCTTTAGTCAGTGACAGAGTACTTTTCAAATATCCAATAAAGCAAATAACCCCCGAGGAGCACACACATTTCTGAATCTCTTAGTAAATGAAAAAAGAGCTTTTCCACATTTAGTGTGACTCATTGTCTTAGTCAGCTCACGGCTGCCATAACAAAATACAATACATGGAGCAACTTAAACAAGTTCTGGAGATTGAAAGTCTAAGATCAGGGAATCAGCCTGGTCAGTTCTGGTGAGACCTCTTTTCCAGCTAAGAGAGGGCCTTTCTCACTGTGTCTTCACATAGTGGAGAGAGAAAGAGAGATTTCTCTCACTCCTTCTTCTTAGAAGACCTGAATCTTATTGAATTAGAGTCCCACCCTGAAGACCTTATTTGACCCTAATTAACTCTTAAAAACCCTATATCCAAATATTGCACATTGCAGGTTATGTCTTCAATATGTTTCATACAAATTTAGTCAAAATTCCATCTTACCAAGTCTAGACAGCCACTTAAGTTAAATTTACATTTTATTTCAGAGCTTAAACTAAAATTTATTATAAATTATATTGTCATAAAGAGAGTAAAGGCCTTAGGCATTTTTTCCTAGGTGTGGTCATGGTTCTTATTTATAGAAGGTTTTTAAAATGAGGTAACCTATAATTCATAAATTTGTTTGGTAGCTGCAAATACATACATATACATACACACGCACATATATTTTTATATACATATACATATGTATATAAATACATACATATATATCTGTATATATATAATCTTTGTATAGTCTCTATGTTTAGAGATAGCAAGTTTTCACAGATATGGTGGTAGTACATTCTGATTCTTTTGGTTAGATATAAACACAAGTAACAAAATATTAACATTGATATAGAAAGTGCTATTACTTTCCCATCTTGAATTAATACTGCTAGAATTCATGAATTATATTCCTGAACCTATATTTTGTAATGTTCTTTTTGCTGAATAAAAAATTTAGAGTGGATTTGGTACTCTTGCTTTATAGAAATGACAAGAATTCTAATATATGAGTTTTATTAGATGTGTATTTAGAATTCCTTTTATGGTGCAAACAATTGCTCAAAAACATGCACTCTGTTATTTACCAATGTAACTAAAATTATAAGGAATAATTGTAAAATCACATAAGTTTGACCTATTTAATATGTGTTTCTAGGGTTTATGAATATAACATGATTGTGCTTGGAACATTTTTGTTTGTTGCAAAGATGAACTGAAATTTAGTAAAATAAGGGCATCTTATTGTTATGCTTAATAAAAAACACCAATAATTATTGTAGTAATAATAAATGAATAGTAAGATTAAAGACAAAATGAATAAACTATTTAATGGCTATTCAAAATTTCTGCTAATATTCATTTAGATATAAATCAAAATCCAATAATGAAAGATAAAATAGCTAGTTTAGCTATCATATACAAAGAAAAATAGGAATCGTATTTCATTCAGTGGGTTTTGGCTTATGATCAAAGACATCCTTGAAAGAAACAAGCTAAAGTGCAAGGAATCTCCAAACATTTCAAAGATTATGTTTGTCTATCAAGGAACAGAATGGTGCTGTCATAGGTTTGTCAAAATAAATACAGAGAAATCATTAATCTCTCTGTCTTCCCCGTGCGTTTTGACTGCCCAACAGTGAAAATAACTTTTCTATTTCCAGTTACTTAATGTTTCTTGTATGTTTTCTTTACAGGTGCTGTCTGGCATAGAATATGTTTATACAAATAAACTTGTCACTGTTTACTACTCTCTAGAAATGGAAACATTTCTGAAAGCTTATTTTTGTAACTTCTAAATTCTCTGAATTCTTGATTTACAAATTCATTTAAATATTTTAAAAGTTTGCAATGTAAACACTTTCAAAATGAGATACATACATATTATCAAATTCATCAATAAAGTGTATTTTCGTGAAATGGACAAAAGATTTAAACAAACCCAAAAGATCCATTAAAAATGTAGAAAACATTTTCTAATATATTTCTAATAAAGTTGTCTACAATTATTTTTTAAATAAATTCCAAATATATACTTTGAAAAACATTTTTTTCTCTACACATACTATTATTGAGTCAAGTTGTTTGCTATCATATAGGCAATGTTTTCTGTTTGTTGGTTTTGTGATGTCTTAATATCTTGGATCAATTACACTCAACAATGTTCATTTAACTACTTTATGGCAACAGTTAGCAATATCACACAAGCTTTTTCTTGTTAACTTCAGTATCATTTTCAGTTTCTCAATAACTACCCCCCCAAAAAAATTAAGTTAGTTTTAAGATTAAATAGATTGACTACTCAATTTTTTTCTTTCTCAGTTTTGAGTCAATTTGGATATGAACATAGTTGCTCCAATGGTCATGTGACTACAACAACCATATTCTTCGAATACCCAGCAGAAAGTCAGTAATCAGTTTACAGGAAACAGTAGGTGATAGTGTATATACACCTTTCTATGAGCACAATAGGTCTTAAGTGATTTTGAGAAGTATCATAAGTTCAGAAAAGTCTGCAGGCATTGTTCAGATCTAACTTTATATTCCATTTCTATTAATGATTTAAAAAATATTTTTAAATGGAGTTTCTATTTTTATTTATTGTTTTTATATTTTGCATTCTTGCAACTTTGTTTAAAAACATATCCAACTTCCATTTCTGGTCCAGATGTAATAACAGAAACCAGAGATATTCTCTTACCTGAAACAACATAAAACAAAATATATGAAACCAAAAAGAGTATATATTGACAAACTGCAATCTAATTCCATTGGGCAATGAAATGCAAAGAACTCAGGAAGCTAAGAAAAAAATCAGGTGAGCTCTCTAATTGCCCCCAGTTTACTGTCTTGTGAAAGTTTTCAGGGAAGCGGAACCCCTGTAAAGTCGGCAGACTCCCAATTTGATGACAGAGCCGAGAGTTTAGAAAGATCAAGTCAAACAACTAAAATTCTCCAGAGTACCAGAGAAGAGATAGATGCACCGCAAGAGAATGCTGGAGATATTCAGAAGATATCTCTTGATTATTCAGTTAAATACTGAGTAATGCATGTATATGAGGAAACTTCCCTAGGCAGGCAAGAACTTGTTGAAAGAATTACAATTACAGTACCCAGCAGGCATACAGAGCCAGAAATATTGCCTGTTTCTGCTTGCTAGACTGAATAACTTCACAGTTCATGGGAATTGAGGAGAGTTCTCAGAATAATTAACCCTAGACTACATGCTACTCTATTCCACCTATACAACCTAAAAGCAAGACCCAAAAGAATCACACTCTGAACAAGTAAATTAACTGCAGCCAAGGGGGGAAAAAAAGTTCAAGTATATTTATGCAAATACAAAAAAATACAGTCAAAAAGGTAAAATTTACAATGTTTGGCACTCAATCATGAATAACTTGGCATGCAAAGGAGCAAGATAATTCTATCCATAATGAAAAGAATTAAAAAACTATTCCAGAACTGATAAAGATGTAGAATTAGTTGACAAAAATATTACAATAGCTATTATAACGACATTCCATATTTTTAGAAAGCTTAGACGTGGAAGTAATAAAAAAATCCCAATAACTTTTAAAATCAAAAACAATTATGTCTTACATGAAAAATACATGACTTGAGCTTTAAAGTAGAATAGATACTGCAGAAAAAAAGATAGTGAGTTTGAAGACGTACCAATAGAATCCATCAAAATATAATCACACAAAAAAAAGAAAATTAAAAAAAAAATTGAACAAAGCAGCTGTGAACTATCAAATGGCCTAAAATGTATATAGTTGGAGTCCTTGATGGGGACAGAGGTGGAGGAGCAGGCAATGTATTTGAAGAAATAGTGGATGAACATTTTTCAAATTTAATGAAAGCTATAAACCCACAAATCCAAGACGCTAATAAGACATAAAACTACAGTAATGACTGTTGCTGGCAGAAAGAGAGACAATTAGATAAACAGAGCAGATTAGAGGGACAGGTTACAAAAGAGTGTGAAAACATAAAGTGCAAGAACTGCTCCCATAAGCCCTAGCTACTCCCACAGACATTCCTGACTAATTATGTTCATTTAAAATTCCAGTCAATCTTTATCATTATTTTATATTTCTTTATCTACATACATGTGTTATTTATACAATCGAATACCAGAAGAAAGACACATTTCAATTTATTTTAATATCTTAGAATGGCATCAGTACTCAATCATTGAGACATTCTTATTTGGATGAATATTTTTTGGAAAAACATACTTCCATCAAAAAAAGTCCAAATTTGTTATCAAATGGGTTAATTTCATATTCTTTCAAAGTTGGCAAAATCACTTTTATTCACATGAACCCTGATCCCACTCTATTCATTTTTATGATAATTTGTTAATATTTTGATATTCCATCTTTTGAAAAATTTTATCTATATTTCTTTGTTTTCTGATTTTAAAAAGAAACTAGAAAATATTCTGCATATTTATAATAAACTGAACAAACTTAGTTTATATCTAAATCAGACCTAAATATGCAAAAGTAATTGGGTTCAGAATGAGAAAGACACTAATCAAAGAGATCTCATTTTTCTCCAAGTTTACCAGGCTCAACCATAATAAATGACCTCACAATTTATAAATATTTCTATCTTCTATGGAATCTATTATGAATACAATTTCTTTGTTATATTAAACAAGTATTTAACTCATGATATGTTATCTAATTCACTTATTTTACTGAAAATTAGTTTTTTCTGTGGTTAAAATTATTTATGATTAAGAATAAGTGTTATCTTTTCCAAGAGATATTTACCAGCTCTGCAAAAAGCTACAATTTAATAATGAATGGCTCATAAGAGAAAATATTTTCTTGAAAGTGAATGACAGAAACACTGATCAGTAGAAAATTACCTAAGATAAAAAAGAAAGTCATAGGTAATAATAGCTCTTATTGGTAGAGTGATTTAGTGTTTGCCAAACACTTTCACATATATTATCTCATTTGATCTTCACAACATAGCTATATGTTATGTCTGATTTGCGTAAAAGTAAACTGATATGCAGAAATGAAGTAAATTGATTTGTTTTATTATTGACATCATGTTTTACTCCACAAAGGATTTAGAGTGACAATTATGATGATTTGCTAAAACCTTCCTAGTAAGTGGCAAAGCTGGAATTTCAAGGTATTTTTCTGACTCTAGTTCATTGTTTGAAGTTGACAAATGTATTAAAATGTTTGCTTTGAATAACACGTAATTTCTCTATGATAAAGCCCGGCAGCTCAGGGTTTTGGTGCATTTACTTGTGTGAGAAAATTGGTTGTCAACGGGCAGTAATAAGTGCCTACGGAATAAGTACACTCTGATATGAATCATTTGAGCCCATGGAGAAAAAGAAGTATAACGAAGAGGGTACAATTATAGTGGGTGATCAACTCCATTCACTTAGCATGGGCAATATAAAAATCCCTGAAGATTCAGATGATTTCAGGGAGTATTATTTTTCACATAATGGTAAAATTTATTACTGTGCCAAGTATTAGTTTCTTTCTTTTTCAAAATATAATTAGTGATACTACCTAGCCTTTCCATAATAACTGTCAAATCTATCTAATCACTACAAATATTTGTTTGCCATTGCCTCTCCTGGAGAGCAGATGGTGGTAAAATCACCAAGGCTAGAAAAAGAACAAAAGTCACTTAAAATTAGGATGAGTGGTCTATATGATAAGTGAAACAGTGGGATAGAGAAGTATAACCTTGACCCCAGACTCTGTGTGCCTTTTCTTGATTGAATTTTCCTAACTTTTCCTATAAAAGTTATTATAATACACAAAATGAAATTTTGAAGTGAAAAAGGAAGTATGATTACTTTGACAAAGAAATCATAGTATAAGTTTATTCTGTTAATTTTTTATGTTAAAAATGAAATGTTTTGCAAAATAATTGTTAGTATTTCCCTTTGAGAATACCATTTTAGAATTCACAATTTTACTGAAAACATGACTAACTGAATATCAGACTTACAGCAAATTTCTTCGAATGTACTGTTCTGCCCCAAATTCTGAGAAATCTCAAATCTTGACCTTTTCCAATGAAAGCTGGTTATTTTGGACAAGTTAGCTTAATGATAAGCTCATATAAGTCTAGAAAATTCTCTTCAATTGGCCATTTATGAAAAAATATTACAGAATAATAATTGTCTATACATAATATAATTGTTTAATTAAAACATGCTTGGCTTTGAAATCACTCCTTAAGTAAATCTATAGGGTGCTTTTAAAAATAAAATTATAATGGCATATTCCATTTTCTTCGGTTGTTAGAATGTGAATATCAATCATAAAAATGTTTCTGTATGGTCTGCATACTTTATATCTGTATGTGAAGCATTGATACTAATTGGACTTTAATCAAAATTAGGTTATTTCTCACCTAATGATAATAACAGTAATTATGCTGGGGAAAGACAAGGTGAAGATCCCCTCTGGTTAAGCTTAAGAAAAGAAAGATGCAGAGGCTCATCTTTGAACTAATTAAAATGTTGATATTTAAGAATGTCTTTTTTTCTAGCCTGGAATATGCAAAGCTACCACACACAAAAGAACATAAAAAAGTGTGTGCTTTTGGATTTTAGTATCATATTAAAAAAGATATAATAATTAGTTGTCTTATGTTTGCTTCTTATATATTACAGTTACACAGAATTATACATAGGAGTCCCTGGTATCAGTGTTTCAGCATCATCTCTAAGTCACTTAGCATCCTATACTTTTACACAGAGTTCTTCCTGTGAAAAAAGATCATGGTAGTATAAGGTGATAATGCTATAATGCTGTAATGTGAACCTAGTAATTCTTTTTATTGGTATCAACAGAATTTTAAATTAAATTCTCAGAGAGAGAGAATGACATCAAACTAACAGTTTCAGGTAATTTATTACAGATTTTGAAAGCTTAAAAAATCATATACATAGTTGATATCTAAATGTTTATTTTTACTTCTTCAGTTTCAGTGAATCAGAAAGTCTTTACCGATCATTTCCTACATCCAGATATAGATCAACTCTAAGGAGCTTAAAATAATCAAGGAGCAAAACCTAGGCAAAAGGAACAAGGTGTGGTCTAAGGAAGATGCTTGAAGTACCCCCAGGGGAAAGGACTTTGGAATAATAGCAGAAGCATTGGGCAGGTAATAAATCAACGGGAAGATTGCACCTCCACTAAGTACTTCTAGTCCCATCATTTGAATCAGGAAGAAGCCTGCACAAAGGATGAAGGCCAGGTTTCGTACTCATTATGGAGTTAGGTGGCAGTAACAGCACGAAACCTTGCTTATTATTATTATTTTCTCCTCCTTAATACATAATTTCCCCTTGGCTGCCAGGACACCTCAATCTTCCAGCTTTCCTCTCGATCATTGGACATTCCTGTTCACATACTGCTGTTCTTCCTCTTTCAGACTTCTCAGTGCTACGGTGTCCCAAGCCTCAGGCTTAGCCCTCTGTCCTTTTTCCATCTACATTCAGCTCATCCTCCATGAGCTCATCTAGTTCATTATCTTTAAATAGTATATATGTGTTGATGACTCTCAATTTGCCTTTTAATGTTATTTTTGGCCTCTCAGCTGTCTCCTCAAATATGAATTCATATCACCAATTTTCTTTCTTCTATTATTCCTAGCCTGATTCAAAGTATATCATCATTCTTCTGGATTATATAGTGAATTTCTAACAAGCATCCTTGATTTGACTCCTATAATCTAACCCAATGGCCCTACTCTTTATGCCCAACCCAAGAAGCCAGAGTAATCTTTTAAATACATAAGCTAGATGTATTCTCCATTCAAAGCCCTACACTGGCTCCCTCATTTCACCCAGTGTAGAAGCTAAGTTCCTCATGGTGGTCTGTAAGTTCCAGGTCACCACAACCTTCTTGACTATAGCTCCTACTCCCTCTCTTCTCTTATTCTGTTCCAGCACATTAGCCTCCATACACAGTTCTAAGAATGTGCCAGGCAAGATCTTGCCTTTGGGTCTCTCCTCCAGCCTTCAGCCTGAAATTTCCTTCTGTCAGATATCCTTTTAATACTGGGCTAAATCATTTGTCCCCTTAAAATTTTCTCCATAGTTTACCCTCACAATAAAACCTCTTTTTATATCTTGTTCAATATTATAATCACCTCTTCGACTCTTTTTTTTTTCCAGCTCTATGATGTTTTTTTCTTCACAGCACTTATCTCATTGCACATAATATAATTTACCTCCTAATGATGTTTGTGGTTTAATATCTGTCACTCGATTCTAGAATGTAAGCCAACCAAAAGCAAGTATCTTTTTTCAGTTATGTCTAAGGACTAGAACAGTAGCTTCTACATGGTAGACATCTATTAATGTTTAATAAATGAACAAAATTGCAGGGAAATGTAAGAAGAGAGGAAGCATTAGTATATTTATAAAAGCCTTCCCACTTCATCAAAGAAAGCAGGAAATATTGCAGAAGATTCTAATATAGGAGAAGTATTTCAACTTCAGCATTTGTGCAACTGCAGTTCTAGAAACAAAAATAGCTATAGAAATTTTAATATAGTTGATAAAGACTTATAATTAGGAGAAAAGTTTATATTTTCAAAGAATAAATTTCAAATAATTACAGACATTGAGAATTTGTGTCTCAGCCATAGGACCTAAGCGGGAGACAGAAGCAGAAATGTAGAGCACAGAATGAGATAAAAACAGATAAGCAGATAGAACATAATATTTCTGATAAAAAAGAAGATCCTCTGTCCTATAATAGAGAGAGAAATAGCTAATTTCCAATAATGGATATACCAATGATTTATTTGAGAGGCAGTACATCAAGAGCCTAATGGCATAATTTCTGAGGCCAATCTGCCAGGCCCAGCTACTTAAGGGCTTTGTGATCTCTGCCAGTAATTTCGCCTTTTTGTGTTTTGGTTTCTCATCTCTAAGTGAAGATAGTAATAACACACCAACCTCACAGAAATGTTACTACAATAAGAAGAGTCCATTAATTATTAGCAGTAGTAGCAGTAACAGTTACATACTGTAGTGATGCATAATATAATAACATCTAAAACAGAATCTCCTGGAGGGGTCTCTGCAGAGTTCCAGATTCACATATTCAGAGGCAGTCAAAAGTAATTTTCAAACATCCTAGTGAGAGACACTTGTAAATGAAGCACTGTAGACAAATATTTTTGAGATGCACTGCATATTATATACACCTCTTCCGGAGATTCATTTCTACAAAAATCTGCTTTGTCCTAAGCTAAAGAAATCCAACTAACTTTTTAATTAAACAATTACCTATAAATATTTGTGGAAACTTTAGTTATAAACTATCTACTAACATCCTATATTCATGCTTATGAAACGGACACATTTATATTTTTAATATATTGGTTCCTTTGACACTGACTTTCTTATATCTAATTCATAGTGTTTTGTGGTAAAATCTTGCTAACCTGCAATATTTGATTTTGTCAGTGTTGTTTTTTATCCATACAGAAGTGCTTGAGCTATCATATTAGTCTCTTCGATGTGCTTTCACTATAAAAAAAAAGTATAAATCAAAATACATTTATGAATAAAAATTTAAATTGATTATACATAAAAATTAGCACTACAATGATAATAATTTTACAAATAAAACAAGCATTGAGGCAAAGCATTATTAGGTATACACATATGTCTAATTTTTAGCCTCAAATGTTAATTTAAATTAATATAGTCAAATCTGATTGAATATATAAAAGACTACCTAAGAAATTCCAAAATGTACATCATTAAAAAATATATTGAAAATCTGAGCTGTAAACAAAAGTTTTTTTAAGATTACAGGGGGAGATAATATGTTAACATTGCAGCTTTTCATATTTCAAATAAAAAGTAAATCTCCCATAATTTGGCCTCCCCTTATGTATTCCACCATATCTAATACTACTGTCCCTACTTCTTACTTTGCTCCAATCACACCTGTTGTCCTTGAACACATTAGAACTACTCCCACCTTCAAGTCTTGATACCAGCTGTGTCCTGAGTCCATAATGCTCCTCTTTTTCCAATGTCCCCACAGGTCACTACCTCTCCCACTCATGTCTCTGGTCAAACGACCCCTTCTCAGGTGCAGCCTTCTCAATCTTCTATTAAAATAACTCCTGCAATTCTATTTGTCCTTCGACATTCTATTTTTTCTACAGCTCTCATAAAAATCTCACATTTTAGCTGCTTATTTCTTGACTTTCTCCACTAGAATATTAGCTAGTAAAAGGCAAATGTTTTTGCCAGTTTTGTTTACTACTGTATCCTTTTAGACTAGAATGGTGTCTGGTATGTGGAAGCCACTGAATACTTATTGAATAAATAAGTGAAATACTGAATAAGTGAATACATTAAAAAATACCTAGATAAGTTTTTTTTTTTCTTTTATAGTTTTAGCTGTTTAACAGATACTTCCCCTTATTTGTCTAATACACAGTTCTTCCTGGGTTCCTTCTTTCTGTGAGTACTGCCATCCCAGCGCCTGTGCCCAAATCAGGAAGGGACACTGAAACTTTCTCTCTCATTCATGGGGAACCCTAAATATCTCTCATACAGACCCTTCTTGTGATCTGTATAGACCTCAGTTCAGGCCCTGATCATATTTTATTCCAAATTTTATAATAATTTCTCTAATATTCCCTCTATTCTATCTGCAGTACTCTCATCTCTCTCTCTCTCTCTCTCTCTCTCTCTCTCTCTCTCTCTCTCTATATATATATATATATATATATATATACACACACACACACACACACACATAGATGATATAGATATAGTTATAGATATAGATATAGATAGATATAGATATAGGTATAGATATAGATATATGACAAATATATCTATTTATATAAAGATATATATATATCTGATATATTTGTCATATATATTTGTCATATATATTTGTCATATATATTTGTCATATATATATATATATATGACAAATATATCAGATTGATAGATCAGATCATTCCACTTCTTTCATCAAAAATCTTCTATGGTTCTCTAGTGTTCATAAATGAAGGAAAAACATAAATTATATATATAGAACACATGATCTCAGACTAGCTTCCTTTCTCTATATTTCAGCTATCTACTCACAGTAAATTAGATATGGTTCACTGAAACTTCTGCTCCTCATGCTTGCATATACTGTTTGTTTGGGATTCACTTTCCTTCCCTTTTAGCCAAATGCTGCTTCTTGATTCATACCAAATAGCTATTTTGTGAGACTTGATTAGAACCCACCAACATACTTTCTCCTCTGTCCTCTTACATCACCATTTAAGCACTGTTCATGTTATTGTAATTGTCGTTTTAAATTCCTTCGTTAGTCTGTGAAGCCCTCAAAGGCCAGGGCCATAGTATATACTTATCTTTTTTGAATTATTTTTAATTTTTAGCACATCCTTCAGTGCTTGGAAGATAATATTGTTATAAGAATTGAATGCATGAAGAACATTTTAAGGCAAAGGAGACTAATTTCATTCATGTCATAGTTGGTAAAGTCTCTATTTTTTTAATGCTGTATAAACTTTAGTTCCTCTAGTGTTCCTTAGATAATACTTATCTATCTATAAAAAGTCTTTCATTCTCCAAAACTAAACTTTTGAAATATATATTTTACAAGAAAAATAGCTTTTTGTTTCAAATTATAAAGAGCACATGAGAAATGAAATGATTGGTTGAATAGTATTTATAATCAAATACCTCGATTTTCTTTGTACATTTGACGTCAGCTCATTAATATCATAAAATATTGTTGGTATAGGTTTCATTCATTGCATTCACTATTTTTTTTTTCAAAAGTATAGCTACAATTAGTCACGGGGCCACCAAGTCTGTTCTCTTAACGCCCTAGTCATAATTTCAGGAAAATGCATTGCTTTGTTTTCTTGCTCTGTTATGAGACCACAGGGGACTATAGTTGCACAAAGAAGATCAATTAAGAGACAGATGATTCTTTCTGATATTTCGGGAACATGATCTCAATACAATTTTTTATTCTGTTTTTTAATCTGTCTTCAGAGAACATTCCATTTAGATTTATATGTAGTGGCAGCCATGAAAATGGGCCACCGAGATTTCCTGCTGCTAACAGTATAATGGACTGTTGGCCTCAGCTGCTGCCCCTCTGGATCCAACATTGCATTTTTTGCCAAGCCCTACATCCATGGTCAGCTCCCAACTGACGACTAAATATGCAGCGATGCTAATGCAGAATTATCAAACAAGACACAAGACTCCTCTAATGGATGACACTAACTTGAGAACTCCCTGTGGGCCTGACCAAACCTTTCTTGCAACCTGTGCTCATGTCTGAGACTCCTCCTACCCAATTCTTTTTCCTTCCCTCTCTCATTTCACAGGCATCAGACCTGCACTACAGCCTGAAGTCTCTCTGCCTTCTCCTGTTCAGTTCTCAATAAATATTTTGTACATTTAGCCCCATCTTGGTATTTGCTTTCTGGCAGACCCAAACTAAAGAATATGCCAATTAGAGTTGACTCTTTTACCATCACAGGAGAGAAAAAGTATGGCAGGATAAGATCTGTATAATATTTTGTTAAGTAATTCAGCACTTACAGATTATTATCAATTCATTAATTAATTCATTCAAATTTCCTTTAATGACTATAATATATAGGAAATCTTCAAGAGTCTTGAGATCAAAGATAAAAGCCTTACACTTTACTTCTTTTCCTTTCTAGTCTCAGTATTATTTTTCCTTATTCTTATGTATAATCATCAATACTGAACTACCAACTATCTCCCTAAACATGTTACAGAATGCCTCATTCTACTCCTTGTTGCTCACCTAAATGTGTTATCTTTCCTAACCTCTGTCAATCTAATGACCACCTTTTATCTAGCTCCTTGATCTTAGCTCTGATTCTACCTGCTCTGTGAAGACTTCCATGATGCTTTAAAGTGCATTCAAATGCTCCTATGATTGCCAATATCTAGTTTTTAAAGCAGCAGTCCAATAAAAAGTAATCATTAAAAGCTAAGGAAAACATAAGTTAGAATACAGTTGTTCTCAATAATATTTCACATCATGCCTCTTATTATTTTTTTGCTGTTGCTTCATAATTCTTTTTTTTCTAAATATGCTTAAACACATTCTTGCAGCTGTAGGTATTGTGTCCTCTACACTCCCAATGCACCATCATCATAAACATTTCCTGAGAGTGGTGTATGATTTGAGTGCACAGCCCTCTGGCTGTGAGAATCAAAGTTCTCTGATCACAGAAATAGATGCTTTTCATTTTCGAATCTCTAGAGCCAAACAACCACTAAATAGTTTAATGAATAAAGATGATATCAGCTAGTAGGGGATATATATACATGCATGGATAGTTATAGTTTATTTAGACAAATTCTTTCATAAATTGTAATTTATTTTATTTGTTGTTTACAATAACAAGCAACTAACTATATGTCACAAAAGACACCTCAAGTTCTTGGATGATAACTATCTCAACCAGAGATCAATGGCATTCAAGGTAAGTGGGTTTTTTCTCCCCAAACACCTCTTATTGTTTCCATTATCTTTTATTTATTTTAATATTATACAATAATGAAGTGAGTGAGTTAAATTAAAAGTGTTTGTGAAAAGTAAAAACATTTTTGTTGAAAGTTTGCACATTGATTTTTTAATACATTCTAATCATGTTGGAGCAGGGTTCTGTAATTATTTGCTTTGCTAATGAAAAAGAAATCCTCTACTTTTTAATTAAACTATTTATACTTTGGGATGGACTCACACCTAAAACATTTTCACAAGCCAAAACTACTCCCTCTCATAAAATGTAAGTTGTCCAAGATCTCAACAAATATTAATTGTATCCATTTTGTATCACCCTTCCATGTTCTAAGATACATTTCATAAAAATTCCGAAGTAAAAAAAAAACATTGGTATTATACATTTAAAATGGTCTTTATTTTGGAAAAGGGTTTTATAGTTTTTTGATATCAACTTATTTGCTAGACACCTAAACTAAATAAAATTAATTTATATATCATATATCTATGAGTTAAATATAAATACTGTTTGAATAGAGAATTTATAAGGCCTTCTTACTGTGTATGTGAAAGTCGTTTTTATAATAATATTTTTGTATAGGAAAGAGTACGTGAATCACTTAAATAGCATTTTCCTGACCTACTTCAAGAAATAACGTCTGTTTATTACTGTAGCATGTGTTGAGTAGAATTATAAAGCTAGAACAACCCAAAAAGGACACAGAATTGCTGTAACATATGTTGGTCTTTTTATTTTCAGTCCCTAGTTTGCCTTTTAAAATGAATAAAATATCTGTGAAGATCTGGAAGCCACATCTAGGGAAGATCATTAGGGTTAACATACAAGCCATTCGCCATCAAAATGTATGCTGGGTTGCTGCGGGTGAGGCTTCTGGAAAAGTGCAGTTGGAACTTTCCACCCATTGATCTGGGACGTCAAATTCAGACCCCATCTGACATGCCTAATGGTATTTAGGCCTGTGACGAATCTGATTTATTTGGGTGTTCTTCCTCTGCTTCCATAAAGGAATTGCTGATGTGGTGACACATTAGTCATTGCACCTCTAGAGCAGTTTCTTCTGCTGGTAGCGGAACCTCTGTTCAGCAGGACTATAAATTTCTTTCAGAACCAGTGTCATGTTTCTGTTCTGTGTGAAGACTCTGTTAGCTTCTCTGTCAAGCAAATCCCCTGACATCCATTTTCTCAAAGTCAAGATGTCTGGCTAGACAACAATTTAGTTAATTAAGGAAAATGCTTCACAAAACGCTGATGGAGTGAGGAAAGTGGGGTTTGGGCTGTGTGAAGAAACACTGGGGCTTGCAGTTTTTTAATTTAAGTAAAATTAGAATTGAAATGTGTCATTAAATATTATCGCTCCTAATAACACCTGTTAATAACAAAGCTATGCTCTGTTCTTTTCTCCCTTAAAATCTAATTACTGCCCAAACAAAATTGCTTTCTCTGTAGTAACTTTTCTTAAAAAAAACAATGTTATTTGTGGAGGTGTTTTCTTTCACAATTATAGTCCAGAATTTGCCTTTAGACCACTAGGAGTTAAATGGTCAATCACTAATTTTTTTTTTCCCGAGTCTCATCATTCTTTATAACTCTTGCCACTAACCGAATTGTATCTCCCACCACATTTCAACTGTTTTTGCTGATGTCAGCTCCATAGAATTCTTTCCTTTCTTTCTTGCCCCCTTAACCTTCTAGGCTAACGAAAATTTCATTCTTAGTGTTTTACCATATTTGGCGACATTTTAAACTAAAATATTAAAGAAAATAACAGTGATACCAAAATAAACACTTTGCTGTTTCCTTTTCAACACATCCTCACCGACACTTGCTATTTGTTATAGTCTAGATAACAGTAATACTCATTGTGGTTTTGATTTGCATTTATCTAATGACTAGTGATGTTGAGCATTTCTTCATATATCTGTTGGCCGACTATATGTCTTCTCTGTAGAAATATCTTTTCAAGTCCACTTCCCATTTTTAATTGTATTGTTTGTTTTTTGGTGTTAAACTGTATAAGTTCTTTTACATTTTGCATAATAGCTCCAAAAACAGTATATAGTTTCCTCAGAAAATTTAAAATAGAACAACATAAGATGTAGCAATTCCACTTCTGAGCATCTATCTGAAGAAACAAAAACACTAATTCAAAAAAATATATTCACCTTTACTTTCATTGCAACATTGTTTTCAATAGCCAAAATATGGAAGCAACCTGTGTTCACTGAGATAAAGATTTTATGTGTGTGTGTGTGTGTGTGTGTGTGTGTGTGTGTGTGTGTAATGGAATAGTACCTAATATTACTCAGCCATAAAAAAAGAATGAAATCTTGTCATTTGTGACAATATTGATAGACCTAGACAGTATCATGCTAAGTGAAATAAGTCAGAGAAACACCAATATTGTATGCTTTAATTTATATATAGAATCTAAATGAAACAAAACAGAGAAACAAATGAGCAAATAAAACAAAACAGAAATAAACTCATAAGATACAGACAACGAACTGAAGGTTGCCAGAGTGAAAGGGAGATGAATAAAAAGGGGGTGATGGGGAAAAGGAGGTATAAACCTCTAGTTATATTTAAAAAAATTCATAGGGCTGCGATGTACATATAGTCAATATTATAACAAATTTGTATATTGAAAGATGTTACTAGATTTTTCGTGAAAACATTGTAAGAAATACAGATGTTGAATCACTATATCGTACACCTTAAAGTAAAATACTATTGTATATCAGCTATACTTTAATTTAAAAAAAAAAATGTTCACGCCAAAACCTATGTGGGAATGTTTATAACAGCATCATACATAATTGTCAAAAATTGGAAAAAATCCAAGCTGTCTTCAACCTATGGTGAATAAATGAATGGTACATCTATACAATAAAATTACTAAGAGTACTACTTAGCAATAAAAGGGATGAAGAAGTGACTCACACAGAAGGGAGAAATTGATAAGTGAGAAAATGCCAGATCCAGAAAAATTACGTATCGCATGGTTCTATTTATTTGACACTCGGAAAAGATAAGACTATAGGAATAGAAAATAGTTCACTAATTGCCAAGGATTAGTGTGGGGACTGGCTACATATGGTCAGCATAAGTGAATTTTTAAGATTATAGAACTATGGTATACGAAACGGTGGTGGACACAAGACTATATGCATTTATTAAAACCCACAGAACTATATACCACAAAATGAGAACTTTAATGTATATAAATTCTAAGGAAATCATTCAGGATTTAAGAGGATCCTAGGATGCAATGCAGACACTAACAATACATCTAACTTCAAATGTATAGCATAATCTCACTGAAAGAGATGGGGAGAAAGGAATTGAAATAAGTAATTTTGGAATACAAAGTTTTGAATGTACAGTATAAGGTTACAGATAAAAAAGAACTGTACAAAATAAACACTGTATTCCAATTGATAAATTTATTCTCACAGTTCTATGAGTTAACAGTTTGGAAACAACTTTATATGTTTACCAGTTTTAATGTAAATAAATTGTAAATAATGAGACCTGAGTTTCTCACTGTTAGAAGTTAAATTACAATGAAGAAATTGGGGAGGCTAAGGAAAACTTTGTCGTGTTGAATTAGAGTTGGAGATTTCAGTGTAAACACATGCTTACTGCAATATAGATGTTAATAGATTAAATGCAAAAATATATATAGAAATGTATATATACTTGGGAAGTATGCATACATGTATTTCCTAACTCACTCTCTATTGAAAGGGTCTAACATCAATGAACCCTAAATAGCAAATAGCACACTTAATACTCAGATCTCATTTTCTAAATATCAGTCTTTAATTAAAAAAAGAAAACAGGGGTCACTGGAGAAGTGGCCCATTCTTTGGAATGGATAGGGAAAATACAATATGAACCTAAACTCCCTTGCAGTGCCAGTAAGTGAGAAAATTTTTTAAAAAAACTTTAAAAAATAAACCATATAAAAAAGACACAGAATTCAACCTGAAAGAGCTTCTGATAGACAAAGTTGGAACAATTTGAGAAAGAAAACAATGATAGCAAAAGATCATAACTCTAGAATAACATAAACATGCAGGAGTCTATATTGATATAAAAGAATGAATGAATAAATAAACAAATTAGAGAGAAGGGACAAATATTCCTTTCAGAACAATTCAAAAGAATACATGTAAACGAAATGAAATAAATAGAAAATTGCTGATAAATGTTAAAATTAGAGGATAAAAAAGAGACAGGTTGAATATTTAAATATCCACAAAGTAACTCCTGCAAAAAAAATTACTGTGGTGGTTTGAACATATGTCCACAAATTCTTTGATACTTCTTCTTCTAGAAAGTAGAGAGCTTAATTCTCCTGCCTTCAAATGTGGATTGGATTTCATGACTCTTTTCTTACAAATAAAATGTAGAAAGGGGAAAATCATAAATTTACAAGGGAGAAACCTGGCAGACACTACTATCACCAGTGACTAAGGTTAAATCATCAGTAATAATGCTGATATCATATACTCCCTGATATGATACAATAACAAGAGTATGCCACCTCTGTTGTATTCTTCCCCCAAATCTATATTCTCAGTCTAATCATGAGAAACATCAGACAAATACACATGAGAGATAGTATAAAAAATACGTGATTAGTCTTCTTCAAAAGTATCAAGATCATGATAAACAAAGAATGACTGAGAAACTGTCAGAGAATGAAAGAGACTAAGGAGATATGAAAAGTAAATAGAGGTTGATATCCTGGATTGGATTCTGAAACAGGAAATTAACATAAGTAGGAAAATGAATGGAATCTGAATAAAGTCTACAGTTTAATAGTATTTTTGTCCCAATGTTCATTTCTTAGTTTTGATAAAATACCATGGTTGCATAAGATGTTATCTGCATAGGAAGGTAAATGAAGGGTACAAGAGAGCTGTCTGTACAGTCTTTATAGCTTGTTTGCAAATATAAAATTACCTTGAAATGAAAAAATTTTAAAAATATCTGTGGAATTATTTTCTGCATATTCAGAATCACTCATCTGCCATTAGAGAATGGCTAGGGAAGTGATTCTCCCAGATTTGTTTCTGGGCCTCTGTTTTTATTCTCCCATCAGTTTTGCACAATCTGTTCAGTGGTTTCTGCATTCCATTCCCTGAGTTTTATGATGACTCCACTCAGAATAACCACTTCTCTGTGTGAGAAGTACTTTTTTAAAATGGCATATAATTACTTCATTCATTTTCATCGATCTTTTATAGAGTAGATATTGTATATAATGCTCAGAATTCAGAAATAAAAACCATCTATATGATGTAATTCTTGGATTTAGTTCTGAGATGTGTATGCATGTGTAGTTAGGGATTGTGTCTGCAAAGACATTGAGGCCTGACAGGATGTGTGTATTTTCCAGACTTTAGATAGTTTAATGAGAAGAAAGTATAGATGCGTATCAGCAGGCCACAGAAGTGGCTGGGAAATTGGGCAGGGCCAGATTTGAAGAAGCTGGAAGCTAAACTCTGCAAATAAGTTTTGCATGATTCAAGGAATAAGAAGCCATTCAAGTACTTTAGGTAGTGAGATTTGTTAATCAGAAGTATATGTTAGATAACTCCTTCTGGCAGAATAATTTGAAAAGGGGTGATTCTGGGAGGCTAAAATACATAGCTTGTAATAAATAAATAAAAAGTTGAGATTTTAAGTAATCTGATTTAGGGTTCTTTATCATGGCAAGGGTGATTCTAAAGGTAATTGCTAAAGAAATAATCATTTTCTATATACAAATATGAAATTTAGTATGTCAAAAGCACATAAACTAAATTGAGAGATAAGCTCAAACTGTAAATATAATTGCCAAGCAGGTGGTCTAGGCTTATATTTTTACCTTTCTTTAAACTCATGAGAATATATGACTATATCAAAGATTACGAACTATGTTGTGGGTTGTATTGTGTTCCTCCAAAATTCATTTATTGAAGTCCTTGTATCCAGCATCTCAGAATGTGACCTTATTTGAAAATAAGGTTTTTGCAGATGATCAAGTTAAGATGAAATCATTGGGATGGGCCTTAGTCTAATATAAATAATGTTCTTATAAAAAGGAAAAATTCGTACACAGAGACCCATGTACAGAAGGAAGACAATGTGAAGACAAAGGATTAACACCATGTGCAGGCTAGAGCTTTGCTGCTGCAAACCAAGGAGCTACCAGAAGCTGGGGGCGAGACCTGGGATCAATTCTTCCTCAGAGTCTTCAGAGGGAGTAAGACTCTGCTGACACATCATTCTTGGACTTCTAGCCTCCAGAACTGTGAGACAATAAATTTATGTTGTTTAAGCCATGCAATTTGTGGTACTTTGCTATGTCAGCCCTAGCAAACTGAACACTGAGTTTACAAAATAAACACGATACGAATGACCAATAAAATTGGAAAACATGTTTTACCATATTTGTCGCTACAGAAATTCAAATCTAGAGAGTATAAAATATAATTTTTAATGATCAAATACTTTAAAAATAATGATGAGAGTATGTTAAAATGACACTTTGAAACCAGCAGTGGAAGTGATAGTTAATAAGTGATAGATACACTTAATGTATTATAGCACTTAGCACAGTGATTGCTATATTGTAAGAACACAAGCGATAGTTATAATAAGTGGTGTAATTATGTATCTGTATTAAAATAATACATGCTGTATAATGACAGCAGTAGTAATAAAGTATCTCTGGATAGAAACTTGGCACAATGAATTAAAGGTTTTAATATGTGTACTCTTGGATCGATCAGTTCCACTCCTAGAAATATATTATTCCCTTTCTGTATTTAATATCTTCTCCATGCTGAGTAGGAAAGAAAAAGAATGGAATGATATGAAAGAAATAAAAGTGCAGAGTGATAGAGAAGGACTGGGAAATGTTTAGGGTGAAAAGTATGAGAAATAAAATTTAGTTGTGTTGTCAGGAAAGTTCTCTCTTTTTAGGCGATAAGTGAAATAAAACCTGTATGAGAAGCAGAAGTCAGTCACAGGAATATTTCTGAGGAAAGAGAAACCTCCAGTTGGAATAAATCAGAGCAGGAGCCAAAGAGGGATCAAACGATTCAGCTTTATCACACGTGATGTGGGAAAAGCCAAGAGATCTGCACAGCTGTGTTACTATCTCAAGGCACTTGCTCAAGATACATGCGCTCATGTATGCACATGCCAATGTGAGGGACTATACTTGTTCTCTCTTAAGAGAAGGAACTAGCCTGAGCTTTGCAAGATTAAGCAGAGAAACTGACTTTACTTGAAGTTCACAAAGGCATCATAGAGGATCTAAGTGATATCTGAATTGAGTTTCAAAGCATTGGTAAAAGTAACCTCAGTGAAGATGGAAGAAACTATTCCAGACAGAATAAATCACATATAATACTGTGAACCAAAAACTATGTAAGAATTGGCATGCAAGAATTTATAAATGGAGAGAAGAGAAAAGTGGCTAGAAGGAGACTGTGCAGAAGAAATAAACAGAGGAATTTGTAGTCACTAAGACCAGCTTATGAATAATTTTATGTGGATTAATAATAAATATTACAAAAGAGGCATGAATATTATCTGGCCAGTACTTTCTAGTCATAATGTTTTTAATGTCATTTTATAATTAAATTCAGAACATAAGTTCTAAACATAATATTGTCATATATTGCTCGGATAAGGTCTCTGATAAAGTCTCTTCTTCCATTAAAAAAAGAGTAATATATTATATTTTAAATTTAAAAAAAAAGGAAAGCACAAATCACTGGGGTGAGATTTTCTTTTATGTATTTTTATATAACCCCGAATTCTGGCTTTCTCTCAAATGACTGCACTTAAGTATAAAATGTATTATTGCCCCATTTTTATAAATTAGAATACTCTTCCAACAACAGTGCTTTTTAAAAACATTTTTCTGTTTTTACTATTAGCCATTAAAATAGTTATGATAAATACTTTCTGAATAACCATGAGGTCTCTTCTGACATTTTATGTTTTTGCTGATGTAATTTTTTGCTTAAAATTTCAATTTAATATAATAATGATAATAATAATAGCAAACATTTAAACATTATTTAGTAAATTTACTCACTATTTACCATTTACTCACTATTCTACACATATTTGACATGTTTATTATTAATATGCTTCTCAGAAACCTTATGAGGTAGCAACCATTATTATTATCATTTTACAGATGAAGAAACAGAAGCAGAAAGAAGAAACTTCCCCAAGGCATGTGACAGATGGGTAAAAAGCTAGGATAAAATCCTCAGTATTTCACATTTATTAACAAGAAGAAAGATTACTGCTTTACATAACAGTATAAATTTTCAAATGAAAAATTATAGGAAGTACAAGCATTTGTTAGTGCATTTTCCATAACCTCTGATCTGACTTAGGTTTCATTCTCATTTGGATTGAATGTTTGAAATGTTATTGAATCTAAACAAAGAGAAAATTTCAACTTGTTTGTTTAATTCATATTTCCAGTAGATTGAGATATTAATTCTTGGTAGTGGAATAGAAGACACACACACACAAAAACATATAAATGTATAGGTTCTTTTGAATTAATTAACCAACAGCCTATATGCATAATTGTAAATGAGCACATGGAAAAAATGCAGCTATCGCCAGTCCTGTCATTTAGTTGACTCTGGGAGTCCAGCACTTCACCTCTCTGGGTTCTGAGAAGTTGTTCTTGTGGAGAAGTAGGGTCATCCCTCTCTTCCCCATTTTCTAAATTTTCAGTTGAGTTTTCCTTTTCAGTATGCTTTATTATCAATAAATAATAACCAAATATTAATAAGGTGTTTATTAATATTCTAGAAATTTTAACAAACCTAAAGAAGTAAAAAAATGAGTCTTTACTAATACCATCTTATCATTAAGTGGAAAAAATGATATAGATTATTATAAATACACATTTACTGAACTGTCATAAACAAGACAGTGTATGACAAATGACGGAAGAATATATGTGTTCTACTCTATAGTTGTAATAAAATTAGAGACATCACCCCTACAGCGTGTTCAGGAAAGTCTTCAATAAAATGATGGAGAGAATGAGAATGTGAGCGAGAGAGCAAGAGAGAGTTGCAATTCCACCTTCATTATGCTTATCTCAGCATGATTGTGTCCTAGTCCTTAGCAATCTAAACTCATCCCAAGAGTCCTTGGGGTGGGGGGGAAACTTTCATTCTGCAATCCCCCATCCTGCTTAGAATCATGCTCTTTGATCTTTGCAATGACATAAACACATGTTAATTTAGTAGACTTTACAGAATATTCAATTTATGGGGAAGGGTGGGTTAGAGAATAAACATTCCACTACCAGGAAGTCCTCACTGTCCTTTTATCTCATGAAGTTCCAGCCTCACACTATCTCACTGTCTCCTCTCTATTCTTCTCTATATTAGTTTTCCCTGAACACACCCTTTGTCCAGTTTGCACCCCACCCTCACACGGAGCTCTTCTCATGCTTTTTAAGAGAGCTTTTATGTTCTCTGCATTTGCTCTTAGAAAAACATTTCTATAATCAACTTTGCATAATCTAAACCCAAACAGAGAATCTTTTATTTAACATATGGACTTCTTTCTTTATTATATTAGAATTTCATGATTTGGAAGAATGATTGAAATAAGTTATAGATAAGCATAGTAGAATTAGCAAAGACACAGAGGTGTAATGATCTATTTGAGCAGAAGTAATGTTATTATGCCATTAAGGTTGTGAGACACTTGTGGAAGATGGTAAATGCCAGCTCAATTAAAACTAGCTTTATATCTTATATTACAGGAATCTATTAGGAGTTTTTGAGCAGAATATAAAAACTGATGGATAAAGGAGAAAGAAGATAGATCCATGGAGTCTAGTTAAAATGTCATTGTAATTATTCTGACCTAAGTGATAATACCAGAAGAGACACTGGTGTGAAGAAAATTGAGAAACATCATAAAGAAACTGTCAAGATTTTCTACTGTGTTGAAGCCAGCAAAATATAAGGTGTACTTACAGGTGTAAATTTAAAAAAAAAAAAATCTCTAACATGGGGTTTTACATAATAAACAGAATACTCATCACGAGCACACTTCTGAATACAACAATAGACAGGTAGTGCATCTAACTTCAAAAATCATTTGAAAGGTGCAAGCAGTATTGCCCTGCAATTAAACATATTAATATATAATAGAAGCTCAACCTGACCTTAATAATAGAAAGTTCATCTCATGAAGTGAAAAAAAGTGTTCATAAACATTAGCTTATAATTTTCAGCACTGAATGACTCATAATTTGCTAGTATCATAATATCCAGAGTCAAAGGCATCTGAAGACATTTATTCATTTAACCATTTTATTGAACAACTACTCTGTGGTTCAGACAAAAAATTGACAATCTATGCTCAAGGGTCCAAATTATAATGGAGAAGGCAATGAAGCAGAAAACAACAAATTTTGATAAGATGGATGAATTGGCTGTGAGAAAATTAGTAGTGGGACTTATGCAGATATAAGAGCAATAATTGTGCATTTGGCTGTTCTAAGAGATAGATGATTTTATAACATTATTCTCTGAAAATGTGGTTTTGGAAAGTACTCTATCTTGCTTATTCCACTACATTCAATTACTACTTCTCTTCCTATATATATGTAGGATGGGGAGAGGAGACAAAGGAGAACATTTTCTTTTTGCAACAAGAATCAAAATTTTAAGCCAGAAAATAAAGCAGAATTTCTAATTTTGGTGTGGGAACCATGTTGATGAGCAGAGGTAAGGAATCTTCCTATAATTACTTCATGAAGGTATCTCTTTTTTAACCTGTAAGGCAGACTGGCTGCAAATAAGTTCTACATGTTATTTAGAAAGCTTGTATATGCATTGAAGATTCCCAAATTTAATTAAGAGCATCAAAATCTTTTGTCTCTTACTGATTTTTTTTTGTATGTGTGTTGAATTCATTGTATTCATTCAGAAATTTCTGTCAAAGCAATATGCTGGAGAAAAAAGATATTATTTCTGGCTGTGGCGAACTTACCAGTTAATACATATTTCCCCTTTTTGCAAAACTTCATGGTTCCAATGTATTATCCTAATTCTATGCTTGTTCCTCTCAATTCTTGTATACTTGCTTTCTCATCATTTTCTTCCTTCTTTTACTTACAGAAAACCATCAAACTTTTTCTTTTAGATATTCAGTAAACGTAATGCTTTGAGGTTTCACAGTCAGCACCAACAGCAACATCAATGTTTAGTAAAAAATCTAGAGTGGGTGGCAGGACCAAGAGAGTGAAGGAAGACCCAGAATGCTTAAGTGGCTTTTGATGGGGTTTTCTTCAGAAGATGGAGAGAGGAAAAAGAACCAATGATATAGCATCTTAAGATCAGATCTTTTTATTATTACTTAGCAAGTCTTTCCAATCTTGAAGACATTATCTAGAGGACTGATGGTCTACGGAAATTGTAATTTAGGTAATATCCAACAAAATGTCTAAGAGAAGGAGAAATATGTATCAAGAAGAGATAAAATATGAATCAATACTAAGGTATTTTTTATGAATATAGGTAGAAATATTTATGATAAAAATTGAAGAAAAATAACATTATATTAGTGATAGTAAGAGAAATGCTATTATAACCTATTCTGCAAAACAAAAACAAAAACAAAAACAGATTATTTTATGGCCAAGTATTTTGTCAGATTACATACAGAATTAAAAAAACAGTATTCCCAATCTAAAGGGAGAGAAAATAAGATTAAGATTTTTCAGACACTTACCCAAGTGGAAAAAAAAATTATATAAGGACTAGCAATGGGCAATGTTTTTTTTCTCTTCCAAATTTCTGGATAGGTTTGTATCTTGATAAAAATTTGTATTTTCTTTGAAGCCACTTTTCACAATAATGAAATTGTATTTATAAAAGATATCAATGGCACTACCTCCACAACTAATAGTCAATTTATATCAGTGTCAGTGTAAACTAATGAACTCTATACACTGCCAGACAGCTAGAACAAAATTTGTTAGTCATTTCTGCTCTCATAATTGTCCCAAAAAGTGACTGGGGTTCCTCTTCTCCTAATTTCTTCCCCAAAGTAGTACTCGGGTGTCAGTACCGAGTTCATTGAAAACGGAAGGTTTCGGTGGTAAGACACGCACTTGGAAGAATGCACAAAGGGCCGATGTGAGAATGAAACAGCAGGCACCAACTTTATTGCGGGGAGTGAGCTTCTGCTTCTGCTTTAAGGGATCACATGTGCTCCACATGTATCAGAGTACGATAGCGGCATTCTGCCACACATGCATAATAAAATAAGCTGACTCATGCTTACATGAATTAGGCACAGGAGCACTACTACATTAATGTAACCTTCTAAATCTGGGGTCCTATTTCTAGCCGTGAGTCTGGATCACAGCCAGGCCTGGGTCCCATATCAGATCAGCCTCTTAGCACTCAATATTTTTTGTTATGAAGAAAATTCCTCCTTTTGCGTGAAATCTGAGTGTCAGCCTGAGATTCACATTAATTATACTGTTCTTTAAGTTTGTCTCTTACCAACTGTCCATTATGTTTTCAATACATTTTATTTTATGACATTTTCTCATCCTCACTATATACGTTGAGTGTTGGTCAAATGAAAATAGAAGCTTTTATAACATCGAACTGTGAAGCATGTATTTATGCTGTTGGGTTATCTCAGTCCTTGCTTGATAGTATCTTGTGGCTGCAACACACTGTTAATCTCATCATTCTTTAAAATGTGTTGCTTTTAAAAGATTTAATACAAGATGATTAAGCAATACCTCTATTCCTTGACGTACTGAAAACCATAGAAATAGAGACTCTCTGTTTCCGAGTAGGTACTCTTAATTATGGTTCTAGTTGTTCATTTAAATGTTTAATTTAAGAGTTTGAGATTGTTTGGTAGCCATGAAAAGTTTCAAATTCCTTGCTGATTGTATAATTTATCAATAGTAAACCAAAAATATCAAATAATGTGTGAGAGATCTCTTATAGCCATAGTTAAACTAAGAATGCTTTTTAAAAATGCCAAGCACAGATTTTAACCTCATTTCAGCTTTGAGATCACAAGCTGTACTGACAGCTGAGTCATTAATCTTTTCCAGTCAAAGTAAAGAAAAAAGTCAAGAAATAATGATTTTTTTAAAATGATAACGAGTATTCTATTTAAGTCTCAAACTTGGGACGTGTATTTTTTTTCTATTGTATTACAACATAACAAAGCATACTCCCTGCATCTCAAAGCTCCTATCTTGTCATTAAAATCTATCATACATTTCCTATGGTATATTTTTGGGGAGCATCTGTTTTCTAATACTCAGTGAAGTCTAATCCTACCCTTGTTTCAGGCCATGGGCAACTCCTGAGCAATAGAGTCACACAACAGAAATGTCAGCTGTTATGAGAAAGGGAAAATCGGTCGTGGCAACCACTCTTTACATTGCTCTCTGAATGGCACACACCCAGGCAATTGTAGTTGGAGCATCTTTGTGTTGTTGTTGGAGGTAATAGCATACAATAATTTTAATAAAGAAGTACATCTTATAAGCATAGAGTAGTTTTAAAACAGGTTGTTTGCCTGGAAACATATCTATTAGTTGAGATTTTAAGTTGTACTTATGAGGTGTGCCAAGTGTGTTTAACGTAAGCAAATACACACGCAGATCTAGCCTGGTGAAATTTTCTCATGTCTAAGGATAAATTGAAAAGATCTATACATTTCATGAGAGCAAAAAAAATCATTTTGTATCACAGATTTCATTTGTACCAACAAAATATAGAAGGAAGCATAGTTGTCCGAATCAAGAACTCTTTACCAAGGTATTTTAAAAAAAGAAAATTCAAATCAAAGAAAAGAAGGAAAGAAAGCAAACAAGTGGCCTGGATACTGTGCGCATGTGTGCGCATGCGTACACACTCACACACACATACCAATACACACACAAAGTGTACACTCTCAAAGATAATTATAAGGATATATGTATTCTGAGAAAATTACTCCAGAAAATACTATAGTTGACTAAAAATTATATCAGAAAAACTCAAAGTACAAGTTAATTAAGAAAGCATAGTTAAAAACAAATCCAGTAGAATTTATAGTTAATCTGAACTGATGATGATAATGTGATTGTGAACAATACTGTTGTTATAAGATATATTCTATAAGAAAAAATAGACTTAAAATTCAAAAGTATATTTACTAATACTTAAGAGTTCATATGAGTTGGAAGAAGAATTCAGGAAATACATGTGTCTTGAAAATTTTGTGTAAGTGGGAGTAAGGGCATCTAAATTGTTTGGTTTTAGTGTAATAAATCTATGCTTAAATATAATCATTAATGATGAAGACAAACAAAGAAAAATATATGTATATACACAGGAACTTGAAATTACAGACTTAAAAACAAACAAATTATTCAATCCAGTAAAGAAAAATAAAAAGAGGATATTGAATAATAAAAGTAAAAGAGGATAGGAGGAATAAACTCAAATATATTTATTACTATAATCACTTTAAATAGTCTACAATTCTCTATTGAAAAACAGTGCCTTTAATGGGATTAAAAACTTTCAACTCTACTTTGATTGCCAAAGAAATCACACTTCTTTGAAAGTTACAATGGCATAAGGCGAAGATATGGCCAAACATATACTAGGATATAAAATAAAGCGAAATACTCTGATATTATGTTGAGGGGGCACTAATATTTATTAAGTATTTGTAATGTCCCCAAAAGTTTATTTGTTTGTGAGAAGACTATTAACATTTTACACAGGTGGAACAAATAAGGCATTGGAAGTATAGGCAATTTACTTGTTGACTAGTTCTCTTATGAATAGGATTTAAATACAAGATTTGACTCAATTTTTTATGCTATTCATTACGTTAAACTTCATTACTTAAGAGAACAGAAAATGTTTGAATAAACACATTCACGTACTATAAGAGTTAAGCTTATATTATGAGTAGATTTAACTACCTATTCCTAACCTTTAAATTATCTGCAACGCCAGACAGTTAATATCAGTATTCAGCTACTGTAATTATATATTATCATAATTCCACAGTGGTTCGATAGAATAGAAAACAGCCAAAACTTATCCAAGTGTAAATGAGAATTTTATATGCAATATTGATGAAATTATTTGCCAGTACAAAAGAGCTTAATTGTTTAATAATGGTGTTTGGCAACTGACTATTTAGAAGAATATAAAATTAGATCCAAACATCTCATCATACATATAAATGTATTTCCATTGAATTAAAACTCAAAATGTAAAAATAATAAAATCATTAATAAATTAAATAAAAAGGATCAAATGAAAACATTAAAGTATTTTCATAATTTGGGAGTGGATAAGATCTTATTCCCATAGTCCATGAAAAAAGAAAAGAAATTGAACTACCTTATTGCACAAAAATTTTGAAGTCTGTAAAAAAACAAATGTAGACTAGGAGAAGATATTGACAACATATAAGTCAGAAAATGTGTTCTCATCTCTCTTAAAATGATTCTAAAATGTCTAAGAAAAATATAAACAAACATCATAGTGGGCAAAGGATATGCTCAAGAAATTAAAAGAGAGGAAACATAAAAACTCAATAAACTTATAAATAGGTGTCCACTCTCACTAGCAGGTTCTGTTTCATGGACAAGCACTATGGACTCGGGTTTTGGCATGGAGCAGGCCTACTCACTTTGGGTTTAAAGCACTGTGGACATCATCTTGGCATTTTCAATAATTTTATTTTGAATTTGGATTTTGTAAGTGAACTCTGTGAGGTTCAGACTCTGTGTACCTTCCTGCCTTCTGCCACCTCCCTAGGTGGGATACATTCTCTCCTTCCCTGACAGAGACAGAGATCAGCTTATGTGGCTGGGAAAGGCCCCCATTTTGCTGTTGCCCTACAGCTGCGGGGCCCTAGGCTAGCTGCTGATGGGAGGGTGTCCCAGGCTGGTGAAGGCAGGGGCAGCCCAAGTCTGGCTGGGCAAAGCTCTCTTGCTTGCCTGCAGCCAGGTACCAAGTGTGTCCAAGGTGCAAAGGCTTCAATCCTTGAAGTGACCCATAGGCCATGAGTTGTAGGGCTAGACTTTGGGAAGGGGACAATGTTTTGCAGGATCATGGCCAGGATCCTGCATTTTCATTTGCCTGTAAATCATGTAGCTGGCTCTGCTCACTAGCAGTAAGGGTAAGGAACTTAAAACAATGACATACCATGTTTTTATCAACAGATTGACCAAAAAATGAAGTGGTATCATTCAGTGACAGTGAGAAAGTAAGGAAAGTGGTCCTCTCCATATTGCTGGTGAGACTGTGGAACATCTACAGTGCTTTTTTTCCCCCAAATTTTAAATGCTCTTATGTGTCTAAGCAAACCCACTTTGGAGAATGTTTCAGACATTAAATTAAGTCAAATATTATTAAACATTAATATTGTTAAGTCAAAATGAATAGTATTAAATAAAAATAAATAGTATTAAGTCAAAATAAACATCTAAGATTTTTATTGCAAATAAAATAAACATCTAAGATTTTTATTTCACCATTAATGGGAAAAAAAATTGGGTAAAAGCCGCATTTCCACCCAAAGAAAAATGGTTAAAATGATTTATTTTAACTATGGAATACTAGGAAGCTAATAAAATCAAATGAGGTATGTATGGCTAAAATAGATAAGTGAAAAAAGGTAAAAAATATCTCGTTGTAAAAAAATTAATAAAAAATAATACATGTTTATATATGACTATATTAAAAGAGGAAAATATATGAAATAATTTTTACTAAATGACAATGATGACTAAGTCTGTGAGGCAAGGGGTAAAATTGAGGAGGGTAGAGTTGAATGATTTTAAATTCTATGTTATATACTCTGGCATTTAAATTGTATGGACATATTTTATATTTACCTTTGTAAATCATACAAATGAAATTATATACATACACATGTGTATATATTAATGAATGTGTATACATATATGTGTATATATGACTATAATGCACTTTCACACATGTATAAGAGAGGCACAAAATCTCAAGAATCTAAAGATATTATAATTGCACAGGAATTGAGTTTTGCATCAAAATCTAAGTCTTTTTTGAGAACAGGCCAATTATAACAGTGAGGAAACTATTAATAGTCTGTGTTTTCATGAATTCTGTGATCTGATTTTAAATATTCAACACAGCATCGCATTTAAGAAAACAAAAGAGGCAAAAGCTTTTTCTTATATTCTTCTCCTAAGACAAGTGTTGAATTTTTAACCTTCTGGAAGAAAATCTAGATTTTGCTGACTTTGTTGATTTTATATAAATTTGTTGGTGGTGTACTTAATATATTAACCTAAATCCTCAGTCTCACTTGTTGAGAATCTAATTTAGTTAGATTCTACATTCATAAGCCCAAGAATGACATCCCCATCATATTTTATTCTAGGGCTCCAAGACTTTCTTGACTTAAAAGAAATTCCTATTTTCCTAGGTTTGAATCCAGCCTTTAATGTACTAGCCATTATCCACAGATGCTAACACCCCTTTTCCTGTATTTTAATTACAGTTTTGAGGGATTAGTCAGAGTCTTGCCAGATAATAGCTAGTTCAGCCACGTTACAAGAACTAGAAAAAACAATCCTTCATCCAAGAATCAGGAGAATGAAATATTCCCATAAGTTCACCTCTATAAGGTCAAAGGTGTTATGTTTCTTAGATAGATTTAGTGATATCCTTTTCAAATGCTGAAGTTATTTACAAAGGAATTTTTGAGTATATTTATAGTCATAAGGACTGAGTAGAGCTTTCCCTATCTTGATCATTACATCCATGGTAAAAGTAACTTGAAATTTCTTCTACTTTATTTTACATTTAACATTTAGGAGTGTTTTCAAAGAAAACTAGGCTTCCTATATGCATTTAAATGATATTTATAAAAAGACATCACTTCTCTCTGAATATCTAGCTATATCTGAAGGAGGAAGAGACTTATGACCTTCCTGTTGAGTGAGTGAGTCTGTGTGTGTGTGTGTGTGTGTGTGTGTGTGTGTGTGTGTTAAGCCAGTGCCCTCTGACATGGGATTTTTGTAGAAAAATATATATATTTTTTGATGTTTCTTCTTTCCATTAGATGTGTAAATCACTATTCTACATTCTGTTCTATTAAGTGTGGCAAGTTAGCACAGTTATTCACTTGTCCTCAGTCTTAGGTATTAACTGGAATGTGCTTTCTAATTCTAAGCAATTAAAGGAGCATAGTTAATCTTCTTAGGAGCTAAATGTAAAACGACAAAGTATGTGGTAACATACTTTTAGCACTCCATTTATTCCAATGTAATTTCTGATGTAAGAAAAATTCCACAGTTCATTTAATTAATGTATAACTACAAGTGAGATAGATTAAGAGTAGAAATAACTCTTCCCACATACAAAAAATTAAGTTGTTACCGAACTATTTTTAAGTGAAAGAAAAGAAGTCTCAGAATATTTTATTGTCCAAAAACAGACTTATAAGGAATGACAGCTACCTATCCTACCTACCTGTTGTCAATTCTAGACTGGTAAAAATCTTTTAAAATTAACAATGAAAAGAAATTAATGCACCATTCTTGCCTTCCTCCACCCCTCATTCTTTTTCCTTTACTTCCTTTCCCTTTAAACTTCTCTTTATCTCCTCTATTTATTTTATGATCTCTAAAAAACCAATTATTTTTGAGTTTACGTGTGATGTGATTATCAAATGAAGAACATTTTGGCAACTTTGGTAAAGAGTTAATAGATATGTAGCATTTTATTGATATACCAAGTCACTGTTTACTGACCTCATATTTAGAACACAGTTATTTTCCTAAAAATTCTAAACATTATAACAGTGTTCATTTCATCAACAGAATTTTTAGGGTCAAATTAATTTTAGCTATAATTATTTCTCCTATTTGAAAGATTTTCAGATATTTGTGATTTTTAGTATATATAAGTTCAGTGGAAATATTAAGTTACTTAAAGAGTTAACACAGGTGATAAAGGCTTTAAAGTTCTCAAAATAATTTTTCTAATATAATTCTGTAAAGATCAAGGTTATAATTTAAATTTTCTCACATTATAAGATATCAACAAAAGAGTTTCATGATATTAAATCTTCAAATCATATTTAAGGAATACTAAGTCTTTACAAATATCTACAATTATATGAAATCACTATAACAAGAATTTTGTCATTTAAGGTTTTCACTCTGAGGTGAAATTGTAATCTATTTACCTAAATTTTCTATGAGGCTTGAGAAATTTTTATAAAATAATTTTATACTAAAATGATATTTATATTGTTAATGAGAATAAAATAACAAAATTAAAATTGGAAGACCTCTAAGAAATCATCCTAGATGTCATCTAGATCAAGACGTAAGAGTTCTTGCTGATCTGCAAAATGTTATTGCACACTTCCCCCAGGTATATATAGTCATATATTTTGTGCATGTATTATTGTCAGCTCTAACTAGTTTTTATTTCAATAAAACAATATAAAAACTTGTTTATTTTTTTTCTGTACTCAACTGAGCCATCATTTTCTATATACCCAGTGTAAAGCAGTGTTATAGATACTGAATTTGCTAGAAAATTTGAGTGAGTTATTCTGTTAGCTAATTAATTGCAAGATCTAATAGGAAAAAAAGAGTTGTCTGACTCTACAACCAAAAAGTCCTTGACACATGAGATTTGCTTTCTAATAATTTAAATAATTTTATGTACCTGTGATTATTCAATAAACATATCACTCTCCTTCATTGGATATCCATTAAGTGCAAGAAAAATGTGAGCTAGTTTTCTTATCTGTAGAAAACAAGTGGAGGTCATAGAGCCTTAAGAGTTTCTCCGTGTTCTTGATTGTAGGCTAATAAAATCAAATTCAGTGTAAGTAGATATGCTGTGTTACTGGGTTTTAATCTAATAAGGATAGAGAGAAGAAGAGGAAATGGAAAAAAATGATTCTAAAAAATACCTCTACAGAAGAAAGGTCTATATCAAGGGGCCTTGGCAATGAATCAACAAAAAAATCTACAAGGGCTCTTGGAGTCAAGGCTTTCTTGATTTGGTAGTTCATGATAATTTATGTATGTATTCATTCAACAGCTATTTAGTGAATGCCCACTTTGTGATATGCACCCTGCCCTTATGCCCTCCACTTCCCTCATTAAACGTCCTCCCAAATTCCAGAAATCCTTTGTGTTATGTATTTTTCACCTAGACAAATTCATTTTGACAAGCTCATCATTTCATTCAGATTCAACATGTCTGATTTGACTTTTATTAGTTGTAGGAGATATATGTAAAATTAGAGTAAAGAAAAGAGAAGATCAAGGTATTTGAAATCTTTTTTGGAAGAAAGCACATCATCAGTAAGAAAATCAGAAACTGCAGAACACACACACACACACACACACACACACACACACACACACACACACACACAAATACTCAGATATAAAGCACATACTGAGAATTTAAGCTAATCTTTGAAGATTTTTGGTTGTTGACCATCACTATAATGATCAATTACTGAGAAAGAGTAATTGTCTCTAAATATCTTGAGATCATTTAGCAACACGTCTCCTATATGCAACTGCTAAAATTAACAATTTTTTTCTAGCAATACATTCTTAAACTGAAAATAAACAAGTTTGAAAAGGCAAAATTTATCAAATTCTTGCACTATAAAAGGTGTAAAACTACTTATTTCTTCTAAAGACTTATTTGCTATAATCAACTACATTTAAAAGTTACCCTTGGTTAATCTAGGTTGAACCTGAAGACATATTGAATTAGAAATACAATTATAGTGTGCTGGGGACTGATCTTTGTGTTTTATTTTTTTATTTTTATTTTTTATTATTTTTAAAAATTAATTAATTATTTTTATGGTGACATTGGTTAACGAAATCCAATAAATTTCAGCTGTACACTTTAGCAGTAAGGCATATATATATTTACACTTGTGTGTTCACCTCCCATATGATCTTTGTGTTTTAGACAAACTACTTCATTTGTTCTTTACAAAATCTCTATTAGGTTATTGTATTATTAATACCATTCTACTTACAAGAAACTGAGACCTTAAAAATCTGTTGATGTTACCCAGCTAGTAAATAATAGATCCAGGATAAAAAACTTAGGTGTGTCTAACTCTAGAGTCTCCTCTCTTCATCACTGCTATGTTTTTATTCAGCTGTGTTAATTTTATAAACCCAAATCTAAAAGGATGGCAGTGTCAATTATATTCACTGGGGCCCTCATATTCATAAAAATATTAATTATATAAAAATAATTTTATAAGACCTTTAGTTAGAGGATTCTATGAAAGGTTCATGAAAAAAATCATCTCAACTGAGAAAACTAACTTACATTTATTTTGCACACCAGGAAGGGAGAGCCTCTTTTTTCAGAGGTGATTACAAATCATGTATAATGTTTTGGGGAAAGCATGGAGTTCAGGGATCGGCGGAGTTCGGTAGCAAAAATGTGTTGAAATCTGGGTAAGACTATTATTGACTGGATGGCCATAATAGATTGTCTAGTCCCTGAGTAGCTGAATTTCAGAAAAGAATGAGTTGCTTATTAATCAGTTTATAAGTTGTTGTCAATCAAGTGAATGGGTTTTAAATTGGTTCTGATGGCTATTTGTTGCTATGGCTACGAAACAGCCGCTTTTTCTAGTAGTGTAGAAATTTTTCATCTCAATTTCAGTTAAAACTGTAAACTATATTCCAATACAGTTAATATTTTTGGTTCATTTTTATATAAAAACAGAAATCCTGCTTCCTTCTTTACTAACTATAATATATATATTTTAACATCGCTTTGCGAAGAATATACTCATCCATTATTATTTTGCTGGTTGCCAAACATCTCAGAGTAAGCTTCAGTTATATGTCATTATTGATAGTTCATCTTTTTTTTTCTTAAAATTTGAACAAAGAATACATTTTGTTGAACATTTGAAGCGTGTCTCTATAAGAAATAGTAATATCGAATAGTAATATTTAGTAGTAATATTTAAATACCTCACTAATAAAACCGACTTATTCTTTACAGCCAAAGCAAGTTATTTCAGTAGCTTTAAAATAGTAAAATTAACAATAATAAAGTAATTCTCAAGAAATTCTTGCAGAAGTTTCAGCTGGTCTTTTTTTTTTTTCTTTCTTCACTGGAATTAAATTATTTTATCATTATCTGTTGTATAAATTTTTCATGCATATACATTTTAGATTACCTCTAACAGTAGCATTGTCATGAAGTGAGAGAGTGAATATGAATATTTATATACACACATTTTATAGTTTGCGATGACTATTTGTCAAATCCTGGCTCTACTTCTTCCTCTGTGAGTGACCTCTGGTACTTTGCTTGACCTCTCCAGTCCTCAGATTCCTGCTCTATGACATGTAGAGAATTTCAGAATCTGCCTCATGGGGTTACTGTGATAAAAAATAAGGTGATACCTATAGAATTCTCTGCATTTTACTCAGTAAAAAGAAGTCTTCTGTGTTAGTTGCTAATATACCATTATAATTGTTATTTCATTACTACTGTTAAGATTTTATATAAATTCACTTATTAATAGATTCACTATTATTTTAAATTTTTGTCATTTAAAAAATTAATATGTATTTTTTAAGCAGATACTATATGCATGCATAGTATTAAGTTAATACAAGAAAATAGTTAAAAATTAATATTATGTTTTACTTGCCATTAAGAAACTAATATATATGCTATAAATAGGGGTTAAATTTTATATCCTTTTAGATGGTTACACATTTTGTGTCAGTACCTTTTGTTTTACTTATGCCGAAATTCTGTTAATTTGATGACAATATCTTTATACTATGTCTTGTCACCATGTAAACAAGGTTTCTTTCCCTTGATTCTTTTCTTTTTTTTTTTTTTTTTTTTTTTTGGTCAGTCTCAGATAGTAGTTGTTATTTAAAATAAAAAAATATATAAATACATAGGAGAACATTACTAAATTCATTTCCCCCTAACATCACTTTTGAGATACCAATTAGATATGCATATACATAATCTTTTAGAGACATGATATGTATATATCAAAATAACTTTTAATATAAGGATGATACATGGTCTTCCCATGTATTTAGATAATATTTTATGACATAATGAGATTAAATAGCTTGTTTCTTCTAGGTTTTTTTGCCTAACTTTTTTTTCAAATTTTAAAGTTTATGTATTTTATTTATGCTGTAGTTAGAATGACTTTCTCTTTTCTTTTTTCTAAGAATAATGACTATACCTAAAAAAAGGAAACAGCCTATATAAGATGTATTGCT
This sequence comes from Eidolon dupreanum, assembly GCA_028627145.1. NCBI lineage: Eukaryota > Metazoa > Chordata > Mammalia > Chiroptera > Pteropodidae > Eidolon > Eidolon dupreanum. The sequence goes on from CM053513.1 coordinate 60,204,321, forward strand.
AAACATTGATACTTGGAGAAAAGCAAGACTGAGATTGTAAAAAATAAGTTAATTTTATGGAAATGCTAGTTAATCCAAAAAGCATTCTTATTTTTTACAGTCACATTGCAGGATCATGCTTAATTCACTCAGTGGAACCAACTTTTAACCTTATTTTGCTTAGCCACAGTAAATAGAGTGAGTTGTTATTTTTATATATGTTTCTTCTATCAAATTTTTAAATATATTACTCTCTAAAGTTAGAAATAAGGCAAACTGCTTCTCAAGTATTTTGTACATTACATGTTTAATAATAATGCCATCTACTAATTATTCTTTAACAATTTTCTGAGATGTAAAGTTAAATAAATGTAGAGTAGTTGCTATTGAAGGATACTAAAGTTTTGCAACTCTGAAGCTGCCTTTTGAGATTGATTTTAAGCTGGTTATTAGGAAACAAAAGACTCAGAAAGAACATTTGACCTTTCCCTTCCCTGCCTAAAATATTCAGATGGAAAGGCCTACTCCAGGAAAGGAATTGTAGGATGTGGCCTTAGCCTAATTTTAATTAAGTATGTCAAACAAAAGGCTTAAGTCATGGACCTGTTAGGTAGATACTGCTGTGTCCCGTTGTTTCTGAGATGCCTCACAAGAATTTGCCTGCCTTGTGTGTTCAGCTCTTCCTCAACTACTGGCAAATCACCCATTCTCACTTCTAATATGTAATACTCGATCCCCCACTTTTCTCCTTGCCCAAAATATCATGTATACCCAATGTTGCCTTAATGTCTTTTGAATTTTCATGCATATTTTAATTACCCATGTGCATATATTAAAAGATTCTTTTTCTCCTATTAATCTGTCTCTGTTAATTTGATTATTTATCCAGCTAGAAGAACTTAGAATATGGAAGAAAAAGTATTAATTTTTTTAGCCCCCACACTAGTATGTGTAATTCTTATGATAAGGGCATATGCTACATTAATATTTATCTCTGATCTCATCATTTTATAATACCTATTGCAGGTAAATTCTGAAGAAAATTTAATATCTATTTCCTTTTGACATAGCAATAGAAACCTTCCTAGAGAGAATTAGGACTGCAGTCTCCAACTTGGCCTTTCCAATGATGTATTTTACTACAAAACTAAATATTACATCAACATAAAGGCAATAATTTAATTTAATAAATATATTTGCATTTACCAGGCATTCAATAACCTCAACTATGAGATATAAATTTAGGCAATAAGTAAAATATCTCTAAATAATAGTTACATGTTATCATTTTTAGGTGAGAATAGAACAGAAATAGTGTTATATAAAAATTATTTTTAAAATTTGATATTAAAAAACAAACATTGGGAAAAAAGATCATAGAGTAAACATCTTATTAATAAACATCATATAACTTTTAAAGAAGTAAAAGAGAATCAAAGACTGCAGCGGTGATTTTATACCTACCATTATATAGAAGATCTCTCATTTTATAGAAATCTGTGACTCCATTGAGGTTTCTGTTTTCCCTCCCTCTCAAATCTCTTGAGAATTTCACCATTTGTTTTTAAAAGAGCAATATACCTGTCTAGCCTCCAGCTATTTTGCCTGCAACTCTAGCAATCAGATGAAACATTCAATAACTTGACAGAAATAGCAGCTCTTTCTATTCCACAACCCCCTCCCCAGAAATGTCATTTAAACTCCCTACATATAAAAGCAGTAAGCCTGTTTTCTTATAATTTGGTGTGTCAACCTAACAGCAGTTCACTATGATGCCTTTGAATTAATGAGTACTTGAGCTGGAGGCAGTAGGCAGGGTATACCTTTGGTTCTTATTATTGAGTAAACCAACTTGGCTTGGTTTATGTGAAATAAATTGGCCTAAAGACATTAGTTATAATTATGCAAAAGTGTATAGATTATTTCAAGAGGAAATAGGCACCAACAGCAAAAGAACACATGGATCATTATAATTTTATTTAAATTCTTTTTTTAAATAAGGAGAAATGTGGGTTTTTAATTTACAATGTAAATTTTAATTCTATCTTGATTACATTAATTTACTCTAAAAACAATTCAAACTAATTTTATAAATTATTTTTGGATTAGAAAACATATTTCTCATTATAGAAATTTAGGTAAACAAAAAAATGTGGAAAGAAAGGTGTGGTGGCTAAAATTTTCAGTTGACCTCTCCATCACCCTGGTTCTTGTGGAATTCTTCTCTGACTGTGGGTAAAACCTTTGAGTATGATGTGATATAATTCACATGATTATTACCTGAGCCCTTTAAAAACAGAGAGTTTTCTCTGGCTATAAGGCAAAGGACAGATCAGAGAGTTTAGGAGCATGAGAAGGATGCCACACCTGTGGCTGGCTTTGAAGATGAAGGGCTATATAAAGAGATATGAATCCGCTTCTAGAAGCTAAGACCAATCTTTGGATCACAGCCAGAAAACAAACAAACAAACAAACAAAAAACACAAGTGCTTTAGTCTTACAGGTACAAGGGACTAGAGTCTGCCAATAATCCATATGAATCCCCTTTCTCAGTCGTGAAGATGAGAATGTAGCTTGGCTAACACTTAGATTTCAGCCTTGAAAGACTCTAAGCAGAGAATGTACCTCATGCTGCCCAAATGTCATTTAAAATGGTTACCTATCATTTTGACATTGACATGAACTTTACCTAACCACTTTCCTGTTATTGAGTATTTAGATTGTTTAGGGTGTCATAATATTTTAGTTAAGAATATAGACTACTTAAATTTCTATTTCAACTCTTACTTAACATTTCTGAGCTTCAGTTTCTACAAATGCAAAATGGGTTTAATAATTGTACTTATTTCTTAGAGTTATTGTGTGGAATAATATATATATATATATATATATATATATATATATATATATATATATATATTTGGATAAATTACTGGCATATAGAAAATTCCTCAATAAATGTTAGCTATTTATATTGTGGCCCATATATTTTTCTTGTATTTACAATTGTTATGACAAATGCCTAAATTAGAATTACAATAGCAAATAATTAAATCACTGAATCAAATCATTATACATAGTAAGAACAAAATCATTTTCTATAGCAAAGTAGCTTATAAATTGTAACCCACAGAGAAACTTGAAAATGGTGAAAATCTTTTTTTTTTTTTAATGGGAGAGACAATTTGCAAAAACACACATGGTTGATTTGTACTTTAATCTTAGAATATGAATAATGTTTGAGCTCATGCTTTACCCAAATTGAGACCTACTTATAATTCTTTATTTCCATTGCTCAAATAACTTCTTAACTCATTTGCCTATTCTGAACTATTTTGAATTACTATTACAAGCCATTAGAAGAAAAGAGAAATATATCCCTAAAAATGTAAAAAAAAAAAAAATGTTGGCACATACAATACCATCAAATTACGAATCCATAGGATGCCAAGTACAAATACAAATCAAAGGAATAAGAAGATGCTCTCACTGTCTGGCATACCCACATTAGCTAGAACAGTCGTTCTCAAACCTGGGATCTTGATAAAAGGTGAATTTTGATTCAGTAGCTCAGGCATGGCGCTCAGTCTTCTGCAACTATAAAAGGGCTCCCAATAATTCATGTCTTTGCGCAACAGACTATCCTTTGTAAGTGAAGAAGTAGAGCATCATTATCAACCACTGGAACTGCAGATTCCCATGGCCCATTTGCCATAGACTGAAGACTTTAATTGATGTTGATTTCGCTAAGAGTTTGGTCAAATTTCTTGGAAATGTTTATAACTGAGTGTAATTTACAAAACTTTCAAATCAGTATGATTTTAAAAATCACTTTTAATTGTAGAGCAGCATAGATTCCAAGATCAACATTGAAAACCCTTATTTATTAGAATTCAACTCTTGTACCTAGCTAGTGACTTAGAGATCACATGTGGAGTATAGGCAAGGTTACTTGGAGAATGTCTTTACTACAAATAAACCACTTAATAAATTCAATAGTCCAAGGACACTCAAAAAACAATATTGACTCAAACCCCATTGGTAATTCTTGGACCACAGCCAATTATCCCAGAGAACCTGCTGTAGAGGCATATTTGCACTGGCTTTGCTTTTAAACCTATTTTATTTACAGCATGAATTGAAATTACTAGGCCGTAATAAGCTTTATCTTTTTAATTTCCTTCCTTTAAGTTCCCGTCATGATTTTCCTCTTTAAAAGCTTTTCCTTTTGTTTGATTAATTAAGCAAATTTATATACCCATTTACAAGGCATTTCCCCAAGTGTTACTGGAAAAACTAAGCATACATTTTGCACTTCGCATAAAGAAGGCTTGAATTAAAAAAGATCCACTTAAATGATACATAAAAATTCCCCTTTACAATTAATATGCACACAAAGAAAGCTACAGCTAGTAGGTTAGCCCTGGATTAAAGTGCTTTCACTGGATCCATCATTTTCTCAGCACCAAGCTCTGGCTGACTCTGCTCTTAGATAATTAAACAAAGCTCCTATTAGGTTTAATTTCATTAAATGAACTAAACATTTTCACTTTATCTCTAATCTGATGACAACTTGTATAAGAAAATGGAAAATAAAGTAAATTTAGTTACCTTCAGTTTCACTTCATAAGCAAAAGAAAATCACATTTGCTGCTTTTTGTTTTCAGGATATATATCCTTTCACCTTGATGATCCCAGTTCTGGTGAGAAATGTATTTGAGATTGAATGGTTCAATGTTGTTTGGCAATACATGGGTAGAATTTTTGTTTTTAATTGACAAAGCAATGAGACAATAGTTAAAGATAAATTCTTCACTCTTCATTTTAATGTGAGAAAATAATCCAAAAGTTTATGAAAAGAGTAGTAAGATATTGCTGTTCCCTTTCTTTGTGGGAATAACTTTAAAATGCATAGAATCTCTTACTGCTCCACAATGGTTCAAAGATAATAGTGGCAGAAAAAAAACAGTGACTTGGCCCTCTTTAGTACATGCTGTTGTCTGAAGTAATTGAACTGAACCTTAGATTTTGTTTCATTTACTCTGCTCTCATGGACAATACTAATGAGAAAAGCCATGGATATTGTATGGGGACCTTACCTGAATGTGGGTTGGGGATCAGAGAAAGAATCCATGTATGAGCAGACTGCCTTGGACTGCAATGAGATGTGTGTCGAAAGCACCTGGCTTACAAACAATCTTTATTAAAAAATGGCTGTCACTTCCAAACTTGCAGCATTGGCTAATCTGTATATTTAAAAAAGGAAGAAGCTAGGAAGCTCTGGAAAGAAGAAGTAATTTAAACAGGCTGACCTAACAATTCTGGTGTGCCTGAGTGCTCCTTCTACCCAAAGTGTCTCCACTGTTGTCCCCCACTAATTGCCATGACTGCTACCACACTGCCTGATGGTTCCCACTTCATACCGGTGCACTCTCTGATTATTCCTTAACAAGAAATCCAACTGAAAAATTAAATATTCTCATTTCAAAGTGAACACGTACTTTGGAAGTAATAAGGAGTTCTTGGTCTTGTAGTTACTATAAGGGATTTTGTTTATTCAGGTGCCTGCACTCCACATCAGAGATAGGTTGTACTCATTAGGCTGAAGTTTAGCTCAACAGGTAATATAGATGCTATTAGAAAATTAAGCACTCTGGAATGGGGAAAATATTAGTGACCTATATAGCTTTGGGGAATTCAGAGGGAAGGGATTCAAAAAAATTTTTTTCCTATTTCAAAATTTTTCCTAAAATGTATCTTAGAGCAGGGAGAAGAGAGAGTACATCCCTCCTCCCTATTTCCTTTCTTTCTTCTCCCTCCCCCGACTCCTCTCCTTCCTTGTTTTCCTAATCTTCTTCTACCTTCCTAACTCCATCTCACCTCTTCTTAATTCCCTTTTATCTGTCCTCTCCCCTCCTTCTCTCTCTCTCCTCTTCTTTCTGTGCCTACTACCTCCTCACACAGATTAACCCCACAGAATTATAGTTCTAGTTATTTACTGGTCCAATAGACTTCAGCAGTTTGTGCTAAAAAACTAACTGTCAGGTATACTGTTTTCATAGAAAAAATTTAGAAATTGCATTTCTAAAAATGCAATCAACCAATCTAGCTGTGTACCTCCAGAACTTGATGTGTCCCAAAGCATAGAGGTGCCACCAGTGCAGTTCTTTATACTAATTGGCTTAGCTCAAAGACATAATTTAGGTTTTAATGGAGTCTGAAGTTTGCAGATTGTTCGATGCTCTCTCTAAAGAAAAAGAATGCAAATACACAATTAGGTACAGAGTGTCTGTCTATTTAAAATGAGAAAAATCACAACAAACCATTGGAAGCTTGTAGATTCAGGTCCTTTTCTTCCAAGGATTTTTAGGAAATTTATTAGAAATGTTTCATAAGAAAGAATCTTGGTTGCAATTTTGTTTCTCTTTGAAACCTAGAACACCTCACAAAAAACTCCAACTCTCAGAGGCCCAGGGAAGTGATAGGCCCCGGAGCTTCAGTTTCTTTAGCTTTATACTAAATCTACCTCTGCTTATCTTACCCATATCCTTTTAGAATAAAGTAATTTTCCTCTCTTTCAATATAATAAGAGAATGGACAACTATATATATATATATATAAAAAAAAACGAGCTCTTTGTGTATTTATATTTAAAAATGTCAGAACTCACAGAATGTAAGTATTAATGGCTGTATATATTGTTTTTTCTGAAAGTAAGTTCATATTTTGTATGTAGTAATAAAAATACTTAAAGATCTAATACCATTACCATAACATTCTAATTATTTTTAATTATTTAAATACTTGTCCATTCTACATTCATTAGTTTGCCATGTTTATTTATCCTAGCTGTAATATGCCCATACACTAAATAAGGCAAATGTGATATGATACCTATCAAAAATTAAACATATGTTCAATCTAGTTTTGTTCTTGTTTTTTTTTAATATAGTTTGAAAATTTGAGGGATGCACAAAACTGTTCATTTCCTTTAAAATCTTTCCAACAACTTGAAAACTACGTTAGTAATTTGGAAAATAAAGCCTTTTAATATCATGTATCACATTTATTATTTTAGTAGAAAGTTTTTCACACTTCATCATTGAACCAAGAATTCTGTCATCTTGTGAAAAGATAGCAAAATTGCCTACACTGGTGAGATTTATAAATTGGAGCCGAGTGTGAAGGTAACATGATGAGAAAAGCACATTAACCAACTCAGAGTTCAGTACAAGAGTAACACTTCTGCCTAGACATGTGTGAGAGGTTGCTAACACAAACTGAAGATTTAAAATTTAAGACAAGAAGGCTTCAATTACTCAGTTACATGCTTAGAAACAATTTCTGAAAATGACAAGCATAATACACCTTGTATCTAAATTTAAAATAATATTTTTCAGATATTTCAAATGGAATTTACCTTAATCCTGAACCAGATTCATCAGAAACCTGGCATTTTTATTCCTCTCCCTCCATGAAAGTAAAGTAAGGTGTAAAGGTGAAGCACAGGAAGCTTGATTAACAACTGGAAGAGTAAGAGAAAATAGAATAGAACATGGCTTTAGCTGTCAGTATATGCATGCCTTCATCATAGAGAACTCAACGGAGCTTTTACCTGCAGACAAGCTTACCTCAATTATCCTAGATTCCACATTCTCTCTAATGGCTCCCAACTGTAAGTTCTTAACTCATCTAGCATCTCTCTTTTTCATGAAAAAAAAAAAAAAAAAGATTACATTCTATGTATGTGTACCCTTCTTTTGCCACCTCCAAGCTGTATGCCATCAATTCTCTCTTGATATCTCTAATAATAACAAAATTGGTAGTACTTGATACTTTTTTATGGTTTACTACAGGTTAAGCACTGTACTAAAAGCTTTATATTTTTTATCTTATTTAATTTCCTGAACATCTATGTGATTTAAGTATTGCTTTTACCCAGTCTTTCAGATATGGAAGGTTATTTGCCTCTTCTTTACCTTATTCTAACTCTGTGCTATACGTAGATTTCTTCCTTTCCATTAAAAAGTACAGTTAAGTTCTTTTCTTCTTTTCTTACTTTCTGGAAGCTATCTACTCCCTTTTCGTATCTCACCATAAAATAATGCACCTTCAACTTTACCTCTTTCTCAGGCCAGCTACTTATTTCCTTTTTTTTCTTTCAGTGAAGAAAAAATTTGTTTGGAGTAGCCGCCTGTATATATTTTCTGTCACCAGTTCTGAATCTCTGGTTTACTTTGATCCACTGCATCTGGTTCAGCAGGGCCTGCTAACTTGTCAAACTGCACAGTAAGAAATCAGCACTACTACTGAGTAGAATGGTTCTCATTTACTCCCCAGACCATTTGACTTCTGTACAGCAAATAATATTTCAAACTTAACATAGTTATACATGTAGACTCTTAAACTAGAAACCTCATAATTACCTGTACTCTCCACTGCCTGTAAATAGCTATCTATTGCTGTTTAACAAATGTAGTTCTCTAAAAGATGATGCATTTATTTTACATTTTCTACCAGTTAGGAGTCTGGGTATGACTAAACTGGAACCTACTTTTAGGGTCTTATGATGTTGTAGTCAAGGGGTTGCTAGGGCCCACTGTCTCATTTGAGACTCAGCTGGGTGTAGATCCATTCGAAGTTAACTCGGATTGTTGAAGAATTCAGTTTTTTGAGGCTGTAGGAATGAGGGCTTGAGTTCCTTGCTGGCATACTTAGTAACTTTGGCTAATCAGTATCTGATGAGAAAGGCAACCTGAGTTGGTAATGACATTATTATTATTATTTAGCTGGTATTTAACAAGCATTTCATATGTGCCAAGCACAGCTTTAAATTCTTTCATGTTTTAACTCATTTAATCATCACAGAAATTTTATGAGATAACTAGCATTATTGCCTCTGTGTTATGAAAATCTGACAGGAATAAGTTAATTGTCCAAGTTCACATAGGTGAGTAATGGAACCAGAGTTCATAAATAAATCTTTGAGTTAAGAATTCATATTTATAACCACCCAACCATAATGAATTTCTTCTAGAAATAATTTATTCTTTTAAATTTGGAAAAGTGAAAAGAATACTCATGAGGAAGTAGTATTTAGGTTTGCAATGAAACTAGAATTTATTAAGCAAACATTCTTTTTCTTTTTTAATTTCTTTTCTAAAGCCACTGAACTTTATGTTATCAAAATCAGGACAGTCGTTAATGCTGATAAGTGCTATACTCCACACATTCTGATATATCAATTTTAGAAAAGACAGTTCAGTCATGAATAGATCTATACTTATCAAAAAGAAATGAGGTGCAGTGAAGGGAAATTGTGAAAGGAGTAAGCCTGAACACTGACTGGTACTCACATGAATATTCTCCTTATTCAGATGGATACTGGTTTGCCTCCTTAGCTTTTCCACTAAATAAGTTTCTAAAATTAGGGAACCAGCTGAAGTCAGGTGATGCTCCATCAGTATTTCCTAACCATGTGTCCAGCTTTAGTCATGTTTGCCATACACAACTATATCTAGACACTGGGGATATTTTGCTTTGAGATCAACATGAGAGACTAGGGGAAATGGGCTATTGATGTCACTTCTTTGATCATTGATGGTAGGGGAAAGGGTTTACAATAAATAGACAACTATTAAAGAATATGGCTATTGTATGTGCTACCTTGGATTGTTAACATTGAGTGAATATGTTCCAAACTATAGAGCAGCTAGCAATCAATGCACATAACTTTGTAAAGTTTGGTTTCTTGATTAATAAAGAGGAAGTGAATAATACTTACTTTAAATTAAATGTTAACTTGTTAAAAATTAGATAAATTAATATTAAAAAGAAAACAGCCCAGATTCTGACATCCTGGCAGAGAGTAAGAACATAATACATACTATTTGCTCATATTAGTCCTTTTCGTTATGATAATTAAATAGAATTTTATATATAGTATTTAGCTTAATAAATGATATTTGTTATTATAATAATATCAAATTTGTTATTAGTTATTGTTATAACTACAATATTACAGCAAACTTTCATTAAGCATTTGTTTCATGACCAACTTACATACAATCCTTTCAAAAAAACACATTTTAGTAAGATTTTAGAAGATATAGATTCTATCTAGGTTACCATATATATTACTAGAAAGTCTGGCATCATTTAATTAATATTGAGAAACAACCTGAATGTTCATAATTATTCATAATTGGGTTTCTGCATAAAGACAAGACATGAGGGGCTTTCCTCTTCAAACCCAACCTTTCTTCAAAAAGCAATTTTATACATACTCAAAGTCATGCTAAAATATGTAGAACATATACTCAAATAAAATATGAGGTCTCATATCGCCTGTATTAGTGGAGCCTTGGTAGTTTTACTCATAAGCTCTGTAACCCAAATTGTTTAGGTCCTGAATATTATTTGGTGCCATGTGGTAGGTCTTTTGTGACCAAAGCTAAATATCAACAGGACTACTTTATGATCCCATTTAATAACAAGGTTGAATGAAAGAAGATGCTCATCACCAATGGCATTATATTCATGTTATTAGTTGATGCTCTAATAAGCTTCATATTAGGAAATTAAAAAATGGTTTCATTTGGAAAATTTTAATTATCTAGTAGGTATTGAGTACTAAAAATGGTTGAAATTAGTGACATCTCTTTTTTTATTTTTTATTTTTTTTAGGTGAAACAACCCTTGGTTGACCTCACAGATTGCAAGGACCATGTCAGCTTACAATTTCTTATTTTTTATTTTTTACGACGATAGCACCTATTCTTCTTAGGTGCTGTCCCATCCAAGTACTAACCAAACCCGAGCCTGCTTAGCTTCCAAGATCAAACATGATTGAGCTTGTTCAGGGGGGCATGACCATAGACATGACATCTCTTGATATGGCCCACCAGATAAGATAAACACAAAAGCAAGAACATGACCAAACACTGAGCAAGTTGATCAGTGTTGCTCTCATTATCTGTTAAGTTTTAGAAATTAATGATTAGTTTCTTCTTGTATGACCAGAAGTGAAATATGAATGTATTCTTCAACTAAGTCTCAGACATAATGTTTGCCAGGCTCTCGCTCTGATGGAGGATATAATGAGCTTAGAGGTAGTTATAAAGGAAGATAAACAGTAGTAAGGGCATGGATAACCCAAACTGGGCCCTCTTTTAGTATGTCAGAGTTGACTGAATATCAGTCTGATAAACATGGTTGGTTCCATAAATCCTCATAGTAGTTAAAGCATTTTATCACAGCTTATTAGACTGTGATAAAATGTATAGTTCAGTAGATGTCCTCATATATTCTGGAAATTACCAGCACCCATTTATATAGAACCTGTACTACTAGTTTTAATTAACTGAAATCATCTGCTTGGAATTATGCTCTCAATTTAGCTCACATTTCAATCTCCATAAATTCTTTCTCAGTGTTTTACTCTGTGGAATGCAAATGGTTTCTGTGCCAATCCCTAGGAATGTCTAATGGCATCAGACAATGGATGTTGTAGAACATTCAACAATATACAGCATGGGGAGTGGAGATGCTGTACTAAGCTAGTTTTCTTTTTTAAACTGAGAAACAAACAAAATTTTATTTACATTGAATTTACCACCTTTTGTTGCCAGAATAGTATTCATGTTTGAGTCAAAGATACTTGACTGGATCAAAGAAAATGATATAAACTCTATATAGTATATAAAATACGTGTTTAATTTTTTATAAAATTGTGGGTGAAATTTATATTATTGTACTTAAAATACTAAATGGTTTTCTACAATATTGTATCTAATGCATTTATTTATATTAAAAGAAAATAGAACTATTAATATATTTTTCTTGCCATATTAAAATTTTTTATGTTTTGTCTTATTTCTTCTTTTACAAAATTGAGACTGCAATATTATTGATAAATCTCAACATTTCTATATCACTACGTGAAAAAAATAAACATATTATGTTATATATGCAAACAATTATCAATTATAAGTTTTAAAATGCATAATATTTAGCATTCGGAGGAGAGAACTGGTGTGGGGTAAGCCAGGATACTAGAAGTGTTAAAAAATACATTTAAAAATGTGCCGAATAAGGCTTAGAAGTGATGGCAAAGTGGCTTCTTACTTTTTTCTTTACTGCATGTCCTGTCTACCAGTTCTGCTGTGAAATAAGTACATGTAGGGTTTTGCTGGTTTTAATTTTACAGACAGACTGAGAAAGTCAGAATTTGATGGACTTTTATTTGACTGATCTCTACATGAATGTTATTTTCTTTGTGACTATCGCCATTCCAAGGATAGTTCTACGCAAACAGTAGGCACTTAAATATTGCTTGTTAACTATGTAATTAAATAAATAGTACATATTCCTATTTCTGGTGCTTATTGGCAAACAGACTAAAAGAATGCAATGAACTAATTTGCATCACATGGGTAAGCACAGAGAGTGTTTAATTCAGTCTAATGTTCTTCCCAAATGGTTCAATATTTCCTTGAATTGAGTTTCTTCCTGGGATCAGGCAGAGTGAGTATGATACTCTCTGGGAATAAAGTGTTCATTCATGTGATGAAAATTAACTCCTTCAGAGCACCAGGGAGTTAATGGTAAATTATTTCTTCTATGGTACCAAAATGAATCAAATTACCAATTAATCATTTCCCAGGGTATGCCAAACTACAGGCTGCAGTTGTTGAAAACATCTTGGGAAGGAAGATAGTTTGTGCCTTCTTTCTAGTTTGCTATCTTGCTAGACCTCATGAGTCTTTCCTCTCCTTTGTGCTCTTAGCTTTGCCTTCATTTAGATGAATGTTTAGATGCATGTGTGCTAATGAAAAGTGTGGATATTTCTTGGGTAGACAAACTGGCCTGCAGCATGAGTTGATTGCCTATTCAATAGTTTTTCCTCCATGTCAAGCTGGCAGAGCCCTGATTTTGTCTCCTCGTATAAACTGATAGCTTGAAGCAAGTCATGATGGTCTCATTTCTCCTCTTAGGGATTAGATATGGATTTATGATCCTGTATGATCTATAGGATATGAGAAGTCCATTGGGGATAGTCCTTGGTAAGATTTTTACTCACTGACAAGCAGGACAAAAGAAAGAAAAAACCTCTGTTCTACCACAGGGTGTCTGGACCTCTAATTGTTGTAGCCATCTTGCCACCAAGATAGGATAAGGCTAAGACTGGGGGCCATAGGGCATAGATATAGAAAGCTGTGTCCTTGAAAACACCATTGAGCCCTCTGATAGTGCTGGACCCTACCTCCAAACCTCAATTCCAGCTAAGTAAGAGGAGCAATTTGAAAAGCGAGGAAATCCTGGTCATATTATGAAAGAAAATATTCTTTGTTGCTTACAGTAGTTGAGACAGGTTGTCTGCCAATTGCAGACTAATAAAATACCTTCTTTGAACTTATCTTAGATGACAGAGAATGAATACGCATTTTGATAGGATCTGGGAAGGACTCTAAAATGATTTGTTCTTATCAAAACAAGATCCCAGACACAGACTGGGTCCTGGTCTAAAGATATTCAACAGAGAAGACAGTTCTTAAGATTCTACATTTTCCCAATAGACATAGTATGAAAATAATTAATATTTGTGTTCATTAATTATTTAAACATTTCCAAGTAAAGTAGAATTTCTCTTTTTAAAATTAAATATATATATATATATATTCATATTTATTTCTAGTGTTTTGAAAGTGAGTGGGGACCAAAAGATCCCCACTTACAGGAGGAATTTTTTAATTGCAAAGCATAGCCAACAATTTAATTAGGCTTTATTATAAGAGCAGACATCCTGTGCAGAGAATTGTCCCTAGAATGGGGATCCCAAGAACAAACAGACAACTTTGGAATAGATTAAAAGAAAATAAAAGCAAAATGGCACACCAGGTTTAACACATATAGTTTTGAATATAAACTTATCAGGAATAAAGATGGGAGTCAGAGATAAAAAAGGAATGAAAGAAAGAAAATGTGCAAATGGGTGGCTCTACACAGAAGCCATTTTATATTTCAATACCATTTAGAGAAATAGTGTGTATTCTGAATTGTTATCTAAAGATCAGAAATCCATTTTAAGATAAATATTCTATTGATAAATATTAGGAAAAAATAATATTATAATGACATTTCAGATGCAAGAAAAGCACATTTCATAGTCCTAAAAATAGTGAAACATATTGAATATCTGGTCATTTCATATGGAAAATCCAAAGGGTTTACAGTGTATATTATTACATTAAGCGAGACAGGAAATGGTTGAGAACAAAAGACTCATGTGCTTTTATTTTTTTTTACAATAGTAGAATTACTTAGGTAATTAATTAGTATTAGTTGACACTCATGTTTTTAGTTTTTAATAATGCCAGTAAACAGCCCTATAGAGTGGTTAATGACTGTAATACTGTTAACCTTGACTACTAAACAGAATGCATTCACATCTTACTTTTATCTATCAGTAAAAATATCATCATAATAATAATGTCCTATTCTTTCCTTAAAATAAAACAATCCCATCTTTCATTGCTCCTGGCTGTGTGAAATACTATTATAGTTGAAGGAGAATTTGCATAATGCTTTTGAAGGACTTAATAGCTATGATAATTTTAATCTACTATGGAATGTTTATAAGATATAAAAAGCTGAAATTTTTATTGTAAAAGAGGATTATTAAGGCACATTATCTAATCAAGAGAACAATGGTAATACATGGATAGATGACTCTTAATGGTTTATGTTTTGCAAATAAGTTTAAGATTTTTCTGTACTAATTTGGTCAATGATTCTCTCTGGAAAAGAATTACTTAGAAAATGCAGTTCTTTTTAAATGATTTATCTTAAAATTGTTTTGTTGTCCTCAATGTTTTACCTGCTCTAGTCTTAGGAATTTTAAGCCATATTGTATGAAAGGATCTCTGTAGAAAATATTGTTTTCTTTTTTAATACTGCATTTGATCTGACAGTATCCCTTCCTAATCCCTGAGTGCCAGACAACAAACAGGGACAAATGACAAAATGGAGATCTCTCTAGTGTATTTTGCCAGATATTATATAAATCTATAACCTACATAATATCACTCTCCTGTGAAATGCTAAATGGTGAATTTGGTAATTTGGTGTTAATTATAATAATTAATCAAATAATTTTATGAAAAAATTAATTTTCTTTTTCAACAATTTGTGTATTATATTTTTCTTATTATCTTCCCTCTATATCTAACTGCTTGGAATACAGTCTTGTGTTTACATATGGAACACTTTATGAGCTGTGTAAACTTTCTGTCCTTGGCTTAGTTTCTTAATATGTAAAATGAATATAGTAAGAATATGACAGAATTTTTGTGACAATCAAATGAGGTGATGTATGTGAAAGTGATTAAGACATCATCTGTAGTACACATACATAGTAATAAGTAATATTTTAAAATGGTGTAATATTTCTAAAATTTAATGAATCAACTCTGTTTACTCATTTAAAATGAGTTATTTCAATTTTAAGGATCGGTTAAAATGATGGTATCTTTTTCATTTTTAAGTGCCTCAGAAATTTTTGGAAGAATTAATGAATAAATAATTACATATAGGCATATACTTATGAATACATGCATTCGTTGTTTTAAATAAAAAATAGTTGCAAAAAATATTATCCATAAGTTATTTAAATATCTTCAACTAGTTTTTGCTATATGTGGTTCCACCCACAAAAATTATTTCAAGGATGTTGTGCATTGATTTTAGAAGCTATCAAATTTTGTAAACTGTGTTTTCAGTCAGTATTTAAGTAAATGACAAGTCAAAAATCTATATTGTACATGTGAAATTCAGGTTTTATCATTTACCAACACATGGAAGTGTGCAGAATCCAATGCCAGAGAATCTAGAAAGCATATGCATTACATGAAAAATGCTACTGTTATCCAAACATTTAACAAATGATTCATTCGAAGTAGTCTTGATTTGTGATAGTTTGAGAAAGGATAAATTTTCTATCCAATGCCATAAAAGTTTATATTTAAGTAGTTATAAAGTTGACTTTTACATATATTTTATCTTTTTTATTTTTTCTTTTTCCTTTATTTATTTAGATGCATTGCTACATATTTTATGGAGGTTTTGATTCATTCTAGAGATAATGCTTAGACATTTTCAAAACCAAATCTAGTCAAGACTTTAAGTACATAGACATAAGAAATTTCAAAGCTACTTGTTATAGGCCTTTGTAGATCATTGTTCTTTCTTGTTTGCATTTGGCAGCATTGAGACAAATGTTGCCATAAAAGGATGCTCCATGTTAGCACATCACCCATTTCTGTGAATGTATTATGTGTTTATATGAAATGAAGGTCTCTTTGGTTTCATGTTCTATGCTATGATGCTTCTGTGAAAACACAGCTGTATTTCACTTGAGATAAAGTTTCACTTCAAAAATGATTGAAGTGGCTTCTAAAAATATGACTTGTAAGATATCATGAGAGAAATAGCACTATGTAAATAAAATAAAATTAAATAAGAAACATAACTTCAGGAAATAAGCTACTTTTATTGTATAGAATAATGCCTGCAAAATAATATATACAACCTATACAGTCATTTGGACATTGTAATCTTTCTTTTTTTGTTGTTTTTACAAATAACTCATTTATCTACATTCATCATATACAAACATGACAAAACCTACCTCGAAGACTTGTCTGTCTTGTTAATATTGTTCTCACTGCCTTGAGCAGTGTCTGGAACATAGTAATATTTTATTAATATTTTTCGAATAAATGAATAAATGAACGATTATAGTATTATCTAGGGCTATACATTTAGGAGATAAAATAAATGTTTTCAGAATGAAATTGCCTACATAAATGTGTATATTTGACAAACGAGCCTGGTAATTCTCTAAACAGATAAAGTGGAAGAATATTTCTAATATCCCTATATATGCTTCTCCTCTAAAAGAAAGTTCTTTGTGTTGACTAAAACAGAAGTTCTCAAACTTTAGTCTGAAAAAAAATTCCCCCGAATTTATTTTCATGCATATATTTTTACTTTTTACTGGAAATGACTTTAACAAAAAATTAATAAATATCTGTCTCTCAATACTCGGCTTATAAAGCAGATCACTACGCTGAGGCCCCTCTATATGTTCACTTAGTTTCTGTTTTTGACTTTTATATTTATAAGAAGGTATACTTTTTAAATATGAATGTCTGGGAACACACACACACACACACACATAAATTCTGATTTGGTAGATGGATGACGGAGTGCAGAAACCTGCAATCTTTAGGTGATTCTGAGGGAAGTAGAGTGTGGGCTATACTTTAACAAACACCACATCAAGCAAGCTGTTTATTTATAGATATAGAGAAAGAGAAAATAAAAGAAATGTAGACATGGATTACTATAGGGACTTCAATCTTCTATCTATTTTCACAAAGATTGCGAGTTTGTGAGACTATGTGGTATACAGTAGTTAATACACCAGTTCTGTACCACACTGCCTGGCTTTAACACCGGGCTATAGAATGCATCGGTTGTGTAACCTCAGGCAAATTATTTAACTTACATTTGTTTCAGTTTCTTCTTTAGCTAAATGAATATAACACCCTGATCTATGCTAGAAGGATGTTGTAGAATTAGATTATATGTGTGAAGTGTTTAGAACAGTGCCTAGCACATGGTAAGCTCTAAATTATAATTATTATAATCACTAATTTCTCAGATGCCAATTTGCTAGCTGCTTTTCAGTACTATGTGTAGTCTTCTGGCTTTTTTTTTTTCTCTTATCTTTTCATTTTACTATTGAGGGTAGCTTGATTTTCATTTTAGAAGTACAATACTTTTATCTAATGACTCTAAAGGTATATTTTTATATTTTACCTTTAATGACTATAAGAATGTAAGCATAAAATGGGACATTCCTAGTGCTATCTCACGTTAAACATACTTAGAACCATCCTAGGACTAGGGCAGGTTTTGCCGTTAGGAACCAGGCTGTCTCTAAAGCCTCACTGATTTAAATATTAATATTACCCTCTACCCTTGCTTTCCTTTATTTAAGGGAAAAGAAAAAAAATAAATAAATAAATAAAAAGGAAGAGAAGGAAAGGAAAGGGCAGCCAGAATGACAGCCTTAAGAACAAATTCAGATATATGTTGCCTTTAGAGATCCTTCACGATTTCATATGGGAGCATTTGGAAACTAAAAATCATAATCTCTCCAGTATATTAAATTTATTTCCACCCATGCTTCTCACATGGATCATGCTGTGGACTAGGAAGGAAATCAATGAGAATTTTAATAATCTGAATATGACATTAAAACCTCTTTATTAGACTCCTTGGAAGAATGCACAATAAATGACTGTTAATTGCCCTGTAAACTAAACTCTCTGCCTTAATCTTATATTCACAGTTATTTAATAAATGCCCTCAGCTGGTCACTGTGCTAGATGCTGAGTATCTAATAGTAAAGAAAACTGATCATGTTTCTTCCCTCATAGAGTTTAAAATTCACTGTGCTAAAATTGGGGGGACAAACAAAAAAAAATTGATAAAGTGTATTTTTATCAGTTGTCAACTTCTTATTTGTAATAAATTTCTCATCACGCTTTTTGTTGCATTAAGTGGTCTGACCAGGAAATCTTATGTATTTTTCCTTTTTAGTAGGATGCACCAATTATTATATGGTGGTACCATGCAATACAAGTTACTGTGAAATCATCTAAGCTTAACTCAGGATAATTAATGAAACTATTTTCTCTATTTCTGGTTATTCAAAGGGCTCCATCTAAAATTCTTCCAGAAATGGAAAGGGCATGAATAAACTCAACAGTCTGCCAGTCTTCAGCTCAAGATTTAATATTATGTGATCATTAGGGACTCTCATTTTAGCATAGTTCATTTGAACTGAAATGCAGAGGAGAAATAGTATTAGAACATTGTCGTAGAACAGAGAGTAAAATGAGGTAACAGTAGAAATGAGACTGTAATATTCGGTTTGGAGCAAGTATCAGGAAGAAAGAAAGCAATGAGTTCCAAGCCAAGAGTGTGGCTTTTGATCATCTTTGAGGAGTGCAGCAATATTCGTCAGGATTGAACTTCAGGAAGATGAACATGCAATATAATCTGTAGAACGAGTAACCTCCTCAAATACTTTATCTTGAAAAAGCAGTTAAGAGCAGCTCAACCCATTCATACTATTGTATATTATCTATAATTTACTTCCTCACATTTCACATTGATAGGAACTAACTATGTCTGAGCCACACCTTGTAATTACTACATGAATTCAAATCTTATTTATTCTTTAAACTGATATAAATCAGTATAATAATAAACTCAGAATGGGCAGCCACCATCTATTGGTGAATGTATTCATTATTTCAGTCAACAGCTATTTTTTTATTGATTCCTGTGTGTAATGTCATTGTTCTAGACTCCAAGGTGTAGAAGTAAATAAAACAGGTTGAAATCCATGTCTTTATGGAGCATACATTCTCATGGGGAAGTAAAATCAATGGACAAGATTTATGTGTAAATTACAGTGTATTAAAAATGATGGTTAGTGTTATTTGAAAAAATTAAGTGGAGAAGCTGGATATGGAAGCCAGAGTAGTAATGACAGAAAGTTACCATTTTAAACGGGAAGGATGTATTTAGAAAAGTCCTTACTGAGAAGATAAAATACTTATAATCAGTGGAATGAAATGGGAATGTATTGAGAATATATTTATCTCTCCTAGTACATATGCACATATATCTAAATACATTCATTTAACATTTTCAGCCATATACTTTACCCTCCTGTCATTAGGGATAGGAAAGGCAGGCATTTTCATCTTTCCAAATGACATTGCACTATCTGAAATCCAAATGCTTCATAAGCAGCTAAGTTGAATATAACTTTCAGAGACTATCAACTATGTAGCAACTAGGCTAAAACTAAATTTGCATTTGGCATAGTCTAACTTTACATGAGCCATAGTAAATAATTTCATCAAGAGTCCCTTAGGAGTACATTTTGCAGCTCATGGCCTCAAAACGAGGCCATGCTACTCACAATCATATGTTCTAGAGAAGCCAATTGAGATTTTACCTCTTCTAAAAATTATCTCAGCCAGAGCCTCCCCAAGCTGTATGGTGCAAATTTCCAAGGGGCTATATCCTGGTTAACAGATAAATAGCATACTTACTCCCTTTTCCATGGCAGATTTTGCTAGTAAGTCACAACAGTTTTTGTCACAGAATACTGAGAATACCTCAAAATTTTTCTCAAACTAAACTTCTGGGCAGCCAGTACCAGTC
>CM053513.1:60225109-60278399 GCA_028627145.1 Eidolon dupreanum
CCCTCCCTCCCTCCCTCCCTCCCTCCCTCCCTCCCTCCCTTCCTTCCTTCCTTCCTTCCTTCCTTCCTTCCTTCCTTCCTTCCTTCCTTCCTTCTTTCTTTCTTACACAGGAAGAGCATTTCCCAGATAATGTCAAGTCCAAACACAATACTGATGAATTAATTTTGATAGTGAATATTACTTTTTCTAGTTCAGAATGCATAGTTGTGTGGACCTATTATATAGATTAGCCTGCATATTATGCATTATTTCTATCAATTGTATCAAAGCAAATTTTCAAGATTTGTATAGAATATAAGCAGATATTATGTCATTTTAATCATCTTGTTTGTATGTTATAGTTAGGGCTTTTAAGCCAAGCTATAGAAACTCTATGACTAGCTGCTAAATGTGGGAAGATAGGGTTACTACTGTAAATTTTTATAAAATTAAAGAAAAACATAAAATTAAGAAAAATAAAAAGTAAAGAAAATAAAAAATTAAAGTTAAAATTAAAGATTAAAGAAAAACTTTATAAAAATAAAAAAACTGAAATTAATTTTTTATAAAGTTAAAAAATTTAAAAATGATTTTCTGAAGACATAAAATCCTTCTTTTAATAAACATTATTATTCCTTGTAGCAGGAAACTGATTGTTTAAGAAATTACTTTTTGTTTATATTTCTAGTCCCAAAGCAATCTTTAAGTGACAGCTTAACAATTAGTTAATGTTTCCAATTGATGAGTAAAAGTATTCTTCCTAAGTGGACTTTATATGCTTTAGTAAAATGTTCCATAAAGGAAATTTATCTAAAATGAATAAGGAATTCATAAACCAATAAACATAATGCTATTCCTACCATTCACTTTGAGAAAAAAATGTAAAGATTATGATTTTCAGCCTTTAAGTTTGATGATGTTATGCATCCTTTCAATTACAAGTATATTAAATATTTGCTGAGTTTATATGCCAGTTTTTAAAATTTCTTTTATGACCATAAAACATTTTGACAAATATTGTGTTGGGCATAATTGATAAAATCCTATTTACATACTTTAATCCAAGAAATAATCATTAAAATAAATTTAAGGGTTATTTATCTTTATTATTTTACTATACATGTCAAGTGCGAGGCAACTTCAATATGCCTCTGAATATAACATAATATATTTAAACAATTATATTTATTTTTCCTATCTAATTAGTCAACTATATATTGACTATGTTACTTATATAAATGTTACTTACAGGAAAAATAGCAAATAAAGTTAAATAATATTTATCTATTGAACTAGCCTGAAATGGAATTATAGTAAATATAGTTTAAAAAGATTGTGGTGAAATATTTCACATATATGTAAGTAAATATTACAGCAGATTTTTTAAAACAATAAAACAAAACATAGATAATTGAAGCTATTGCTTGTACCCTTATCTACTTCTAGTCTCTCCTTTCCTTCCCAGTGTTAATCACAGTTCTAAAGATGGTGCCTGTCTTTTTTGTTCATGTTTACTACATAGTACATATATATAAGCAATATTTGGTTTATATTGTTTTTCATATTTTAAATTTTTACACAAGTGCTTTCATATTGTAGGCTTTATTAGGCAACTCGCTTTTTGTCTTTTAGTATTCTGTTTTTGGATTTTTTTTTTTGGTATATGTAACAGTATATATGACTTCAGTTTTGTTCCATTCTATAAATGTGACAACATTTATTTAACTGTTCTCCTGGGATAATTCAGCTTCTATTTTGTTATTGTTGTTTGAGCATGTGTGTGCATTTAATAAATAATATCATAGATTATTCTTGCATATGGTATATATATGCAAAATTTTCTCTTGAATACATTGGGCATATACTGAAAAAAGCAAAATTGGAAGATATACTATGCCACTTTAGATAACACATAATTATCAACCATGTTATTTTACATATTAACACACCCAAATTAAGATTATAAAACTACTGGTTTCTTAACACTTATTTTATTTACCTATTAAACCTATATATTTTATTTCTTCTCTTTCTAATTAAAAAATTATCTTTTATGAATTTCTTTCAATTATTATCATTATTGACTCTCAGCATTAATTTTCTTTATTTTTTATTTATTTAGTTTCATTAAGCAACTCATTCTGATCGAGAACGTTCTTTGTCTCTTCTGTCTCCCTCCCACCACCTTCTTTTTCCCTCCTCTAATCTTCCCTCCCTGACTTGTTGTCTCTAGTCTTTCATTTTTCTAGATTCAGCCTTGTTTTTTAGTTCCGCAGTTACCTCCATTTCCATTTCCAGGATTGTCAGTCAAGAATCAGTTTTTATATTTTTTTTTCAGAGATGGTATCAGGGAATTTAGCCACCTAGTAAAAGAATTGGCTCAAATTTCTCAACTTTATTGTTTCTGTCCTCCTGTCTCCTTAGACATTGAGCTTCATTTAACCTGAAACCCTTAGCAACTATTGGAAGATGTTTTTCTCATTTTTCTTCCAGATTCTTTTTATAAGTGGGAGAATCTCACTCAAATCCTGGTTTCAGACACTAAGCCTGGCTTTGGTCATCCTATCCAGCATAAGACATCTTTATTCCCTTTACCTGAGCATGAAATAGATCCCAGTAAACCCATAGCTTCAGGCTTATTCACTATTTGATATTTATGTTTTGGTATGTGAAAATATTTCCTATTTTTTTGTGTTCAGTTATTGTCTTAAAATTTCTGTTTTTACAGTTTACCTATAATTGCTAAACCTTGAAGTGGCAGATAAAGGAAAAAAAATAGTTTATTTACAATACTATTCTGATTTGATATTGTCTTGATACCTACTTTTCAGTTTTGATGTCATAAATACACACTTATTTTAATACACTTGTAATTATATTATTCTTTTGGTGACTCTGTACTAGACTTTGAAATGGATGTGCTTTATTTAAGTAATTCAATATAGATCAATATTCATTTATTTTCATATTTTGTTACCATAAAAACATTATAGTGAACATCTTTCCACATTGTCTTTAATGTATTTGTTCAATTATTCTCTTAAGGCAAATTCTTAGCGGGTTAAAGATGCATATTTTCAAAATTAGAAACTAAAATGTAGAAAAAGTTTCTGAAAAAATTATTTTATCTTTCAGATTGGAAAATGAAACTTAGAAAAACTCAACCACATAACTAAATCATTATTTGGAATTCAATATCAGAGATTAAATTGATATCACAATCAAACAATTAATCAATTAACAAGAATAGCAAGTGTTTATTCAGCACTGTATTATACATTATACATATAAGAAAGTAGTTTTGAAACTTCTGGTTTTCCCAGAACTTCTTTATATTCTTAAAAATTATTGAGGCTACCAAAGTGCTATTTTAATGTAGACAATATCTGTCAATATTTATCTTATTAAAAATGACTACTGTCAAGTTTTAAATTATTTATATATTAGTTCATTTAAAAATAACATTAATAATCTCATTGCATGTTAATATAAATAACATTTTTTAAAGTAAAATGCTCTTTTCCATAACAAAAAAATAATTAACATTAAGAGTGGCTTTACTTTGCAATTATCCATATCTCCTCAATGTCTAACTTAATATAAGACATCTGGATTTTAATAACTGCTTCTTCATTCTATCTGTTGTGAATTTTTTTTTTTTTGGTCAAAGCATGTCTTTTATATTATACAGTTGAAAAAACAAAAATACCTTTATAGCTCTTTCAGATTAATAATAGGTAGTCTTTATTACTATACCAAACTCAGCATGTAGTAGTGTCTTAAATATAAACTGCAATTTGAAATCTGAAACCATGTTTAAAAAATAATTTATACTCTGTTTTATTAAAATTAATTATTTGTCTTCACTTTGAACAGATTTTGGAAAACTATGCTTTGGTCATTTGGGAAACAAATATTTCACTGAGTTATATATATCTTCCAAATGTTGACATAGTCCATTATATAATAAAAAAAAATCATATTTGTTACTATCTCACTGATCCTAACAGTAAATTCTTTAGAACTGGAAAGCTGTCAGACTTACACTGGTGTATATAAATGTTCCAAAATCATAATTTTTACACCAAATTTCAAATTTTATTATTGGAGAAAAAGAACTGTCAAGTGTTTTTCTTAAACACCTAAAAGCCTTAAAGTGACAGGCTCATTTTCAACATCCACCTGTTCAGTATTCAAGTCTGAATAACTATGGTTCATTAGTTCTTTCAAACAAGCATGATATTCCATGAAAAGGTGGCCAGGATAGTTTGTAACTCAAACAACTAATTGCACATGTTCTTTTCTTTGAGACAACCATCATATTTTGGTACGTAGTAGTGCTTTATATGCACTTCCCATTTTGTCACACAGCATATTAAAAAGATAATATTCAACTAGCCAGGATGTGGAGAGTATTAGGCAGGAAGAAAACCGTCTTATTGGGAAGACCAGTTGAACATTGTTGTATTCTAAGCAGAAAATGATGGTAGCCTAGAGTAAGAGAAGAAAACAGCTTTGAGAGATATTCAGGAGTAGAAATGTCAGAATTTGAATGATGGAATGTGGAGAGCGTTATGTCAAGAATGAATCTTTCATTTCTGGCTTTGGCACATGGGTGGATTGTGGGGCCACCGAGATCAGGAATGTAAGAGGAGCAGGTTTAGAAAGGGTAGAGGCAGAGGAGAGGTGATGTGTTTGTAGGGTAGAAAAAAGTTTTCCTCAACCATCTTAAGGTCTTTGTCTGGGTCTGAAAATTAACTGAAAAGACAGGTTAACAGTAATTTGCAGATTAACAGATTATGAGACATAGGAGTTTCCATGAGGAAATGAAAACCTAGAGGAAGTGTTAGACCTGTGTATTTTATGTTAGCTTTAATAAAGAGTGGTCTTATGTGGAAGAATATAATAGCTTAAAGAGTATGAGGTAATTATAGTAAACTATGAAAAATTAGCAAGGCTTGTTTGTTAGGATTCTTCTTGGTGTTCTTTTATCTTCAGAGATAAAGATGCTCTTTTCTTCCAGGTATAGGTAGGGTACCTGTTATATAAGGGTTTTATGCCCTGTTTCATGGAAGAAGGAGGGCGAGGCAGGGAGCAAGTGGAGGGTAGAAGAGAAGGTCAGAATAACATTCATTTTCTGCCATCTTCTCAAAATCCTCCAGTTTCAAATATTCAATATACCAAGATGCCATAAGTTGGGGTAGTGTGTCCTGAATCCCATCGATTTCATTTTCTAGTTAGAAGAATGTATGTGCTTATAAGAGATCTTGGGGACAGATTTGGTGTAGACTTGAATAAGAAACACCAGGAAGAGGTCAGTCCTCCATGTGCAGATCTGGTGACTACAAGCCCCGAGAGTGAAAGGGACCTACCAAAGAAAGGTAAGGTGCAGAAGAAGAAGAGGGGCTAGAAGAAAATGCAAAAAACATGTCATTTAAATATGAGAGAGGAGCCTGTGGAGGAGACAAAGGAGGAGAGGTCAGAGGGATGGTAGGACTCTTATGAGAATGGTCAGTGTTGTCCAGTGTTTTTATAGTTAGGCAAGGACTGGACAGGGATTACGTGCCTTATCAGCAGAGAAGATAAGAGTAACTTTTGCCCAAATAGGTTCTAGCTGAGTGCTGGACAGAATCCAGATGAGGCAGAAGAAATTCTAAGTGAGAGCCTTCATATAATCTAGGAAATTTGTAGTCCTGCCCTTAAATGGTCATTTGTATACACTACTGCAGCATGATGAAGACAATGCAGTGTGAGCCATCTACGATCTGTAGAATGCATGTCGAGTAATTCTGGAGCATATATCTGATGTATAAACTGGCAAAATTTCTAACTAGGGCCTGTTTCTTTCAGGTAAAGACCCCAGGGGAAAGCATTTGATTGGAAGGGGGTAGAACACTGGATTACCGTGTGTTATAAAAATGGGAATGTTTGGAATATGAAAAGATACAGAGCCTCAGAAAATCCAGCTACTGGATGGATCTGTGAAAATGGTGATAAGAGACAACTCTATGACTACTGTTTATCTTTGTTACAGAACAGGAATAATTAATTATGAAGAATACTCTTAGTCTGAGAACTATTGAAGAAAAGGAAAAAAATGAGTAGACACACACACACACACACACACACACACAAAGATATGATTAGAAATGAGAGGAAAATGCAGAAGCTGAAAGCCAAGCTTACACAGATGATGAACTAAATTAGATGGGTCACAGCTGAATATTCAGAGAATAACAAATAGATGAAGCAAAATGGTGCATTTAGTTCTTTTATTCCAATCAGAATGTAGATGCTAGAGACCCCATGCAGCTGAAACTGCTTTATGGTCAGGCTCAAGGATGACATCCTGAACAACCCTCATACTGTCTCCCTTGAAAAAGCTTGTGAGTTTGGTGGGTTTAACTACAGATACAATGTGGATCTCATGTTGGCATAAACAAAAATTGGATTCTTAGAGAAAATGACCTTTTCTTTCTCTTTTTTCTCTTCTCTTTTTTTGATTCTCCTTCTCTTTTCTATTCTTTTCTTTATTTTCATTTTATTTTTGAGCCAGCTACCCAATATACTCCCTAACTTCAATCAATTCTGAGTATCATAACTTCTACTAAGTATATGATCAAATTTTCAGACGTTGAGGAAAGCAAGGTGCTAAGAAATTCAATGTGGAAATGACTGTAAAGGTTATCAGTTCAGGTAGTGGGTGATTTCCTTTACTCACAGAGTTCGTAGCATCACTCTAAGCTATTGCCTAGCTGTCCTAAGATACCTCTAGAATTGAGAAACTCACTTTATCCATGTTCTGAAACCAACGGCCTTTAGAAGATTCCCTCATCATATCAAATTTTGACTTCTTTAATTTTTTAAGGCCCCTGTATTAGAACCACAGAGTACGAAAGAAAGCATCTTTATTATGAGCTTAAAAATTATTTTTTTCTTTTAAAATGTGATGCATACATTAAATACATAAGACACTCAAAAAATTACTCAAGATTATAGATTCAATACAATTAATGAATTAAAATATTATTAATTTTTATTGCTTCAACGTTAGGTGAAAATGGATGTTTTCCCCTGTAAGTGCATGGCAGTGTAGAATATAATGGTTTAAACTAATACAGTTTGGCATTACTGCTTTGATTTAAGCTAAGAAACCAACAGTTTTACCCATCATCACCTTTTACCAGCAGTGCAAATGTCAACACAGTGCAAAGTCAAATAACATTTTGTCATTATAAAAATAGTTTTGACTTTGCAGACAACTTTAAATTATCTCAGGAATCCTCAAGAATTCTTGAACCACACTTTGAGAACACTTATAGAAAAAAGAACCATTAATTAAAAAGAAATCATGAAAAAGCTAAGAAAAATAACAACAGCTTTTATATGGACATGTCAAATGCAACTTGTTGCATCCTGCTATTCTTCTTGAAGATCTATCTATACCAGCTCTTCTAGGTAAATGATTTTCTTACATCCTGAATGTTTCATGATTCTTCAGAAATGCTTACATGACATTCAATATCAGATCACTATTTAATGCCTGTCACTGTCGATGCAAGCTCATGCTTAGTTCAGCCTATGTATGCACATCCTTGTTTACCTTGACTGAAGATGTAGATTCTGTTTTTGGAGTAAGGTAGCTGGCATCTCAGTTAATGGTAAACCTAATTCTGTCTTGACTTATGATAATTCAATAATTTATTTTTTAAAGTTACACTCAGCCAACACTTAATATATAGCACTCATTATTTAGGATGTGTGGAGTTAGATTTCCCCAGTGTTTGCTTAATAATTAAGCAATTTCTGAAAATGGTGCTTAAGTTTTGAGTTAAAATTTTAATATAGTTTCCAAAGTTATCTAATTTAATATTGGCTACTGGGAGAATCTGACTCAGTTTATCACTTAATTAGTGGAAAGGAGTTATTTGCAACACAATAACTTGAGATTGGAGTACTGGTGTTATAAATAAGTGATAACGATGCTGTCATAGACAGGTTATTCACCATCCTGAGTTGAAATAATCAATCAAAATTAGGTGCATTGGATTCTCCACTACTCTCTCAAAAGCCTCCAAAATACATGCAGAGTAGACAACATCCAGAAAGTTCACAGATGCCATCCCTTCCATGACTTTCTTTCATATATTTTACTGTCATTTCCAGTAAGCTTCTCTTCTCTTCTATTTCAGCCACTGTGGCAGGTAGGCCATTTTGGCTGTATACACCAGAAACTCATTCTGCTTTACTTAACCTTAAAAAAAATAAAATTATTGGAATTGCATTTGCCAAAACAGTTAAAGATAAGTCTATTATGATGCTTACAAAATATGTATGACTTCTTTTGTCAATATTAGGTAACTTAAAATTCTATTCGTAGTATATAACAGAAAATTAGACACAATTCTATAAATAGTCATCTGATCTGTCCATTATGGTATCCTATTCCTGGAGCATTCCACATTGTTATTTCTTCTCCGCAATAACTTCTAGAACAGACATTTTAAAAAATGACTGACAAAACAAACAAGTTGATTAAACAAGCTGTCATTTCAACTATCAACAATGTTTCTTGATTCTGGCATTATGAAACAACTCTTTGCTTATAAGCTAGTCATTATCTCCGCACTATAAATAATATAGAATTCAGTTTAATAAGCATTAATTGACTATGTTCCATGCCCAAGATACAGTGCCAGGAACTAAGGAAATATAGCTCCTGGCACAAAGAAGCTCTGCATTCTGATACATATAGAGATGTACAAAACAAACTTTAATGCCAAGTAGTTTGGAATAAATACTGTAATATAGATTTAAAGATGTTTGATGGGAGATCAGAGAAAGGAGAAATTATTTTTGAAAAGAGTAGGTGACATCTTCATGTAAATGCTGCATCTTAAATAAAGAATCATTTTGACAGCTGAAAATGATGAGATAAACATTTCAAGCACAAAACAAATTTCAGTAGTCACCCACACGTGGTCATGTGGTCAAATTCTGAAAATACACAGTAGTTTAGGGATCCCAGGACATGTGGCACACAAAGGCCTTGGGAACATTGGGAGAAAGAATTAATAACAATAAAAAGGGAGGAGCACATTCAAGAGAACTCTGGAAATTGTCTCTCTTTCTCTGTGTCTTGCTGCTTGGATTCTCAAATGCAAGTAAGCTACTTTCAGCCCATAGATCCAAAATAGATTCTAGAGAAAGAAAATCTTGTCTATTCACAAGATTTTTCTCATCGAAAAAGAGTGTAGTAGCTAAAATGGAGAATAGGGCTGAGTATATCATTTTTTAAGTTTATTCAATAAACATTGGTTATTTATTATGAGTCAGAAACTAAGCCAAGTGCTAGAAGTACAATGGTGATAAAAATAGAAATAATTCTTGTCCATATAGAGCATACAATTCATTTTGGAAAATGAGCACTAAATAACTATAAATATTTAAATATAAATTATGATAAATGCTCTAAAGAAATTATTTAGAGTATGAGTAAAGGTAATTTCAGGTATTTCTGATTTATATCAGAATTCAGGTTAGCATTTACATTTCTCTCAATGGTAGATATGAATTTCTAGACTAAATTATCATTTGTAGATATCAGTTTATCTGTCCTAATACCCTGTGATATTCAGAAAAGAGTGTGTACTTTGAAGTATGTAATTTGATTAAAATTTGGGCTCAGCTAATTAGTATATAGTTACTTTTATCTGATTTTGTTTATCGGTAGAGACAATAATTCTCACCTTATAAGAATTAGAATTAGTATATATAAAGTGAATAAAAATTATCACTACCACCATGGACTTCCAATAAACTTTCAAGATAATACATGTTATCATTTAGAAAACATCTCTTTGTATCAGCTTTGTATCAGCTAAAATATTTACAAGTTAATAACATATTGTTGACAGTGTTAGGGTTTAAAGTTAATGCTTAATCAAAAATACTTCCTCCTACTCCAACCCTATCCCCTACAGTTAAGAACTAGTTGATAAATAAATAGATGAGTGCACCTCTAAATATCAGTTATATTTCTGGAGATACCAAAATGGAGAACATGACCAGAATCTAAAGCCAAACTGGTTCTCAACAATTAACTGTACCTCCCTCTTCCCTCTACCCCAGCCTAGACCCTGAGGTTACTCATCTAGGGAAAGTGTGAGTCTGCAAAGCAAGTGAACACTATCTAAGCAGCGATAAGTGTAATCATTCTACTTTTTCTTCCTCTTCCTCCTCCTCCTCCTCCTCCTCCTCCTCTTCCCCTCTTCTTCTTCTTCTTTTTCTTCTTCTTCTTCTTCTTCTTCTTCTTCTTCTTCTTCTTCTTCTTCTTCTTCTTCTTCCTTTAATTTATTATTATTTATACCTCCAGCATCTGGTCTTCCTGGACGATCTCTCATCCAAATACTAACAAGATCAGACCTTCCTTAGCTTCCAAGATCAAACATCAGGCTTTGTTCAGGGTGGCATGGCCATAGACCATGGATTGTAGCTGTACTGTGGCATGACCCCAGGACCTTCTGCATGTAAAATAGACATGCTAACCACTAGTCTATGGAGCAATGTTCTCTACCTTATCTTTGAAGCCTGACAAAAGGGGTCTAGTGAAAAATGTTTCCAAACCTGCCTCTTAGAAGTTAGCTGGGCCTGACAAGGTGGATTTCGAGTAGAAGCAGACACAAAACAGAAAGCACCTACCTGTCCAGAGTGATGCTACTCTCCAAGAAAGACATAATGAGACAGATGCACACGTTTGGTTTCCTCTCCCCAGTTGGATGTGTTACAATACTATATATCTCCCAGTTAACATGGTGACAGGCAAATAGAGTTTTTCCAAGTATCTATCAAGTGCAATAAGAATGAAGGCGGTCTAGATCAGGGATAAATGGAATAACTTTAGCTAAAAAGTTGATAAGAAAGAAGATACCAAGGACAGATTTTACCAAATTTACACTTTGGTCTAACACCACCCTCTCTGTGTTATTTTAAAATATGTTTGCTTACCACCTGCTGCTGATGACCTGTTCATTTCCAGTCTATGCCAAGGGCTTGATTTTTCTTATTAGGCACATTCATACCATATTCCATTCTGCCTATAGGGTTATGTCTATTTGTAAAACCACTCCTTAGGACTGTGATAAATTTAGTTCATTAAATTGAAAAATTTTGAAAATAATGTTGTTAATGCAAAACTTTTAGAAATAAATCATGATTATGACAATTCTTTAGCTATTAGGTTAGTATTTTGATCTCTTGATATCTAAGCATAGAAAGGTAGCCCTTAGTGAGTACAAAAACTTTATTCGTTTTTATTTTTATTTGACTATATATTCTAGGACATGAATATATTTGTTCTTATTTAATTGGAAATAGACATGATGAGGAGGCAAACAGAGAGAGAAAGAAAAAGTGTGTATGTGAAAAGTAGATATTAAACAAGTACTTATTTTTACTGTTGGTGGCAAAATAGAATTACTAAATGACAGATATTACAAAGGTAGAGAGGAACACTTTCAACTTTTTTTATTAGATGAGGAAACTGTGATCCAGAAAAAACAACAACAGTAACAAAAAACACAGTAGCACTAGATTCCAAACAACCTAACTCCCAGGCCTGGGCTTTCTCTATGTGACTATACATATTCCATCTGTCCACCCCTGCCACATCTCACAGTTTTCTGTCACAGAACTTGGTATCACCTTGCTTAGAATTCCACCATAAAGATAAGGCATTGGAATATCTTGTGGAAATCCAAATATTGAGATCCAAATAATGCTTTAGAATAATTTTATCAAGTTTTATATCTGCACTCTCTAAAGAATAAAGTAAGAAGAGAATAGATCTCAACTACAACCTAATGGTGAGAAAGCAATGAAGAGACTTAAGCACAGAGCATGTTTGAAAAAATATCAGCTTCTGTTCAGAAACTAAAAATATGAGAATCATTGAGTCATACGTGGTCATGGAGAGGTCATGAATGTATTGGAGACACAATGAACAAACTTAACAATTTTATTATAAAATCAGGCCTACTCAGATTTAACACTTAATCTTTAGAGCCTGAACCATAAAACCTTGATGCTATAATTTATCACATAAGTTTTGCCTTTCCAACTAGCTTAGCAAGTACACCTGGAGGAGGAATTGGTTTTCTACATCTGTAGCTGATGTGAATCTCACCCCACCAACTCAAAAGTACAAGTATTCATACCTTTTTAAATTTAAATCAGAGATAAAATTGACTCCTCCAGTGATCTCATCAAATTGGTAGAAATTTTAATCTTGAAAAGTTTTAGATAATTCTTTTTTCTTTACTTCTTTTTAATCTCAGGAATTTTAACACTTCATCACTTTTGTTTTCTTGAAAGACTCTCACTCCTCATTGAATCCTTTACAGGTGTGGCCCTTTACAGATA
This sequence comes from Eidolon dupreanum, assembly GCA_028627145.1. NCBI lineage: Eukaryota > Metazoa > Chordata > Mammalia > Chiroptera > Pteropodidae > Eidolon > Eidolon dupreanum. The sequence goes on from CM053513.1 coordinate 60,237,509, forward strand.
CTTCAGGTAGTCTTCACAGGTAGTCTCTTCAAAGACTGTAGGGAGAAAGGAAAAATCTGTTGTCTTTAATAACTTATGATTTCCATTTAATGGTATAATCTCTAAATCAAGGAAGCATACGCTTGAGCTAGGAAGAAAACATCTGTGAAGAACATATGCCAAGTCTTTGCTTGTACCACACTTACTTTGAATCCTGCCCTTTTGTTATTTCTCACTTTCAAGGCTACTTAGATGTTTTATCTAAATTTTATCTTTACAAATATGATGATGGTTAGAAACTAAAACACAACACAGCTTGCACTGTGGCACTCTAGAGTGCAAAGCATAAAACAACTGTATGAAAAATCTATTATAGGTTTTGAAGTTCATAAAAGAAAATTAGACTGCACTTCTGACTAAAGTCCTTTGGAAGTCTCAGGGATTTTTGTCTATTTTCCTTTTACTTGGACTAACTTGTACCATGCTACTAGTATCTTCAAATACCTTTTCTATAAGGTGGTAGTATATGAATATGAATGTTAGTTCTACTCTAGTGTTTTTGACATACTGAGTAATAAAGGAACACAATCCTTCTCTATGAACCTCTGGTTCATTTTATCTCAATGACTGTTTTTTCCATGCAGACATCAATTTCCTTTTCACCTCCCATCTCCCAAGAAAGTAGCTGATTTAATTAGGCTTTTCTCTGGTCTGTCTAGCCTTGGTGAGCCCTATAACTGGTAATAGGAACTAAACATTAATAGGATGAGTAGGGTATAATTTGTAATAGGGACTCCCTTCATTAAGAAACATCTATTCAGCATTTATATCCATGCATAATTAAATAGCTGTCTCTTTAAAGCCTTTACTTATATCAAAGCTATATTTCTAGAACACCTCATTTTGTGTGTGTGTGTGTGTGTGTGTGTGTGTGTGTGTGTGTGTGTGTGTGAGAGAGAGAGAGAGAGAAAGAGAGAGAGAGAGAGAGCGCACGAGCGAGAGAGAGTTCCCTACAGTATTCACTTTTTAATGTAACTATTAAAAATGCAACACAGGGATTGAAAATGTGCCTAAATCGTTTAGTAACCTCTTTTGACATTTTCATTACATCTCCTCTTACTAGAATCAAATGAGAATAAGATGATTTTAGAAGTTTAAAGGAAGCCCTCTACAGCATTCTGTGCATTGCGACATGCTGTGTAGAATTTCATATTGTTGAATTTATAGTGTTTACAAAAGCAAGACAGAATGCAGGCAACATTGTACTACTCTTCCCTACGGACCTCTCTCCTGAGTATATTTAGGGACAGCCTTGTCACCAGTGACTATAGTAGCTGAATATCCTTTGTTGTGGATGTTGTAGGCAGAATTCAAACAAAATGGGAGGTTAGACTTATCATCATTAAAGCCTCTTTTAATTTGAATATTTCATAATTTAGCTATGGTTGCACAACTAGCATGTAGCATTTTAGGATTTTCCTTTTTGACCTGTCCTTCCTAAGTAGATGCATAACTCACAGAGTGAATGTAAAGAAAGACCCCCTAAAAAGTTCTGCCTTTCCCATTCCAGTCAAATGGTATTTTCCTCCCAGCCATAGCCAAGGGGCAAATAGTGATGGTTAACAGAACTCTTATCATGGGCCAGACATAGTGTTTAGTGTTTGACTCACATTATCTTATTTAAATTTCATAATAATCCAATAACTCTAATACCATTAATATTCCTTTTAAGAAAAGCAAACACACACACACACACACTTACTTAGGCTTATCTCTTGACAATGCTAGGGGACAGTGTAGAAAAAGTCAGGGTGGAGAAACAGTAACAACCAAAGCTCTGACTTTTTCCCTCTTGTATCACTATGGAGGAGAAGCAGGTTATACTTTTTTGCCTTGTGGGTTAGTGCATGAGGCAGACGGTCTTTGTTCAGCTGGTAAGGCACTAAGTCTTCTATATTTTTATTCATTTTTATTTAATATTTACTTAATATTTTCCAAGTACCAGGCATTGTACTAGTTGATAGAGATAACATAAATAGTAAGAAAGACATGGATTGTGCCAGGTGAAGTATAAAAAGCACATGAAAGACTGAGATCTAGTCTAGATTAATGGCGGGGAGCTGGGTTGCTAGGAGGAAGGAGTAGCTTTGAAAAGCCTAGTCAGAGATTATATCATAATTTTTATTATTACATTTACTTGTCAAGAATTTCTCAGGGGTTATTTAGTGAATAATTGATGTCAGAAACACAGTCCTTGATATGGTGGGGAAAATCAAATTCTCTTATGGATGTGACTACTGGGCCTTACTCAAATCATCTGGCTAAGGCTCTTTCTTTCCCAGACATCATGGATATTTAGGGAGTGGCTGAGAGGATACCTTTAGCCCAGTGGGCTACTTCTCTTCTCCATATGTCAGTTTTGTAATGAAGCTGTCAGCCAAGGTGATTTATCTTTGTATCATGTGGTCCTTTAAGAATTTCTTTCTTGGATAATTGAATGTCACTCATCCAGGGAAGATCCTACTTTTGCATTAGGATGTCAGGGGACGCGTGGCAATCACGAGGCGGGTGGCCACATATGGCATTGCATCATACATTACAGGAGTGGCTCTGCATGGCTGATTCTCTTACAGAGAGGAGCAGAGCAGCCTACCAGCTGGAGACCCCAGAGAACTACAGAATATTCAGAAAACTCCTGACACTTTACCTCACTAACTGTAAATGCAAAATTATGATGGTAAATGGTGAGACGTGCTAAGAGAGCTACTTTTACAGTATTCTTGCTGTTTGGATATGTCTTAGCCTCAGGACTGGAAAAAAAAAAAGACTTTGAAAGGGAAAAGGCCATGCACTTATGCCCCTGCAATGATTGTTAGTCCTGTTTTGTTTGACATACTTTCGTGTCCCCAGATATTTGAAGAGCTCTCCTAACATTAATTTTAGACAATACGTATAAATCAGTATTTTGCTCAAAAAAAAAAAAAAAAAAAAAGAGTTCTGGGAGGAGAGTGAGTTAACAACGATAATCTTTGAATTGTGAGATTCTGATAGTTTTTAATGTTCTTTTTTGACTTATCTGTAGTTTTATTAAAAATATTAATGAATTTTGTCATATAATCAAAATTAGTTTAAATTTTTAAAGATTTAATTTTGTCATCCAATAAATTGATCTAAATAAAAGAGACCAGTGTCAAAAATTCCCTGATGTTGGGATCAAAATTTTAACTATGGAATGCTAATTAGTTACATTTTTCATTTATCTTTAAATCACAAGTTGGAAAAAATATTATGCTATATTGAAAATAGTATAAACTGATTTTTTAAAAAACTGTATGGCTCTAAATAATAAATTTGTTCACCGATTTGGCATTTCTCTCTGTAAAATATCTCTGCTTAACATATTCAAGTTTTTTTCTTTTTTCCCATGGAATAAATTTGGTATGCAATTTCTGGAACATCTATTCATTAACATCCTCCTGCTGTTCACATTTTATTAATGAAACAACCCATCTCCCCCCTACCAGCAGACACTTAATTCCTTCCCAGAATCCATCTGCTTGTCATGAGCTTCAGAAGCCAAATTCCTTTGCAAAATCAACCCTAACAAAGACTTAATTTCATGGATCAATTAAATACCAAAGATTGTTAGCTATTTCCCAATATCAGATGCTTCAAAAGTGTGCTTCCTTTGTGGTTTTTACATGATTGGGGAATGAGTGGGTAGGAATCCAGGTGCTCCTTGTAAAACTTGCCATTCAAGTTTTGAATACAGACCCAGCAAATTTGGCAGCTTTCAACTATCCATTTTGCTGTCTTTCCTTCTTTCTTCCCTCCTTTTCTCTCTCCCATCCTTTCTCTTATTGATAAATACAAGCATTATTTATTGGCCCATTTGTAACTTGTATCAATATAGCCAGTTTTTGTCAATGAAACTTAATCCAAGAAACCTTCAAAGGAGGGCCATTTATAGAAGTTACATGACATGAAGTATTTCAATGTTATTAGTTCTGAGACTCTAGAATTCTGAGAAAATATATACTTGTAATCAAAAGCATTTTAAATTTGTAGTCTTCTGTGTTGTGTAACTTACATGTACATATGCCAGCATTTTCTATATGTGTTAATATCAAAGGATTATAAAAAGAAACATTTAGCTTCTTCTTTACTGATTGTGATAACTTTTCATGTGGGACACATTGCTTTTAATAGCTAGCAAATGAAGAAATGCTCAACTATCAATTCTTGATTAGTCCTGGAACCCTTTACTGTCTTTCCTCTACAGTTACTGTTTTAGTTATTACATCTCGTCTCATGCCCTTAGATGCTAAATGTACACTAATGATCCCAAACTTATATCTCCAGCATGAATCTCTCTCTGAATTCTAAGCTCATTAATCCAATTGACAAATTAACATTACCACTTAGATGTCAAATAGGCATCAAGTTTAACATGTACAAAGCTGTCTGCATGCATTATCTCCATCTACTACAGCCTTGTCCTCTCAATGGCAAATTTATCCTGGTTATCCAGACCAATATTCTTGATGTCATCATGGTTTTCTGTCTTTTTTTATACCTCATATCTAATCACCAAAAAATTCTATTGACCAGACTCTAACTATATCAGAATTTGGTCACTTTTCATACTTCCAACATATTCACTGATCCAAGGAGCTACAATCTCTTACCACTATTATTGCAAAATCTTCAGACTAGATTCTCCATGCCAAGTCCTGCTTTTCTGTCTGCAGTCTATTCTCAACACAGTAGTCACATCGATCTTCAAATAAGACACAACGTGTTACAGCTGCTCAACTCTCTTTACCGGTTTCCCTGCCTCCCTCAAAGTAATTGTTTATGTGATCCAGTGCCCCACAACCTCTCAGACCTCATCTTCTAATACCCTTCCTTTGTCTGCTGTACTCTAGGCTGCTTTCCAAACAATTTAAGCCCTTGTCTCTTCTCCATGTCTAGTATACATTTCCTCCAATATTTACATGGTTTGCCCTCACCCTCCTTATCTTCTTCATGTTTTTGTTCAGAGAAGAGAAGCAAAGTCATAATAGCGAAGAGCTTAGAGCCAAGAGGCAGGGTATGTGCCTTCAGGAGATGACTTTGCTGCTTTCTAGCTTTGTGAATATTGGGCAAATTGTTAAACTTTCTGTCTCATTTTCTTTAACGTCAAGCTAATAATAGTCACTACTTCATAGAGTTGTCACGAAGATTGTGAAAATTAATAAAGGAAACCCTCACTAAAATAAAGTCGGAAGGCCAGAAGGGGGAGCTCTCACACAGCACCACCTGAGGTCAATTACAGGACGAATTCTCAATTACTGACCCTAACAAAAGAATCATCAAGAGGAAAGAATCATCAGTTATAGGCTCTATCTGGAAAAGATGTGCATTGCATCTTCTATAACAAACTGACAACCCCAGCAACTCAGCCAATGAAAAATTGTCATCACCCTGAACTCTTGGTTTTCTCCAATGGTCTTTTGTTTAAAACAACTCCTCCTTACTTTCTGCTTTTTCTCTATGAAATAATGTTCCTCTCCTTTGTTATAACTTGCCTACAGCATTTGCTATAGCTTTCTTGTCTCAAATTGCAATTCTTTGCTATTCACAAATAAACCCATTTTTGCTGGTAAAAAACTGAATGCTTTATTTTTAAGGTCAACAGGATTAAATGAGTTAATATTTGAAAAGCACTTAGCCTGGAAGATATTGTTATACAAGTGTTTCTTGTAAACAATAAACATTTTCATTTTCTTAATGAGATTTTCCCTCACCCTTTATTAAAAATTTCATACCATCTCTAACCCCAATATCATCCAACTTTCTTTCCTTTTTTTTTCGTATTTTATACTTACTAATAGTAATTTACTCATTTACTTTTTTATTGCCTACCACTCTTAATAGATACTAAGGTCCAAAGAAAAAATGAATTTTTACTGTTAATTAACTAAACCAGTGTCTGGAACATAGTAGATGCTCAATAGCTCTTTGTTGAAAAGAATATGAAAATAATGGCAATGCTTTATTTAAATTAATCTTGGAACTCATTTAAAGCCCTTGGATGCATAAATCTGCTTATAAATCTTACACTTTGGATTCTGAGAGTCCTTTAGGATATATCATGTAATTTGAAATATAGCCTGTTATATTGTTTGGGTTTTTATCCTATAAGAACAGGGTCATTTGCTCTCTCTCCAGAGTGACATTTTGGGTGATGTCACCTTACCTATGAAATCCTGCTAGAGATAAATTGCCAATATAACTTGCAGGAAGAGAAGTCAGATTAATACTATTTGGCTTCATTCTAAATGTCATTATTTTATTTCAAAAGGCCAGGAAATAACATTTCAAGTAGTTGTAGCCCCACTATTCAGCATCAATGCATTCAGCCAAGAGGCAGAACCTGAACCACCTCTATTTAATTTTTACTATTTTAGAAATAGAGGCTTTATGGAAATGAAGTTATCTCTTGGCACATAGTAGGCATTTGTTTAAAATATTTAGTGAAAGAACACTCCTTGAGTAAATCTTACAATTTTATGAAAGTCCACTTCTCCTCACAAGATAAAGGAGAATAAACATGATTCTTAAGCATTATAAGGATAAGAATAAATAAATAAATAAAAGTATAAATATAAATGTATATATTCTGTTGCCTTTTCATGTTCCCCGTAGGATTAATAATTACTGATTATTAACTACTTAGGAATTAATCATTAATAATATTCATTTCCTGTCTATCAAAAACATCTAAAGAGTGTGCTGGATTATAAACAATGGGAAAATAATTTATTTCCTAAATTTAATTGTCAATATTTTGTTGATATTGGTAGTAGGTTGGAAATAAAACACTTTGAATCATTCAAGAAAGCACACTAGGAATGCACAGCATCACTTTCCGAGAACTCATTCAATAAATACTTATATCTGAAGTATTTTAAAGGGTATTTCATAAAGATAGTAGTTAATGTGTTTATTTTAGAAGAAACATTTACCTATAGGGCATTAGAGTTCTTTAGATACTTGGACCATATTGGTTAATAATGTAAATCACAACAGAGAGAAGCACCGTTAACATTTCTATTTGATAAGTTTATTGTTAAGTTGCTATTATGAGCTTCTAAGTTATATATATTTTTAAATTCTGGATATAAATTTATAGCTAAAACATTACTACTAAAAGGGAATAAAAAGATAAGACTATAGAAAATGTTCACAAGTAATATATATATATGATAAAGTATTTGTATATACAAATACATAATGCATAAAGAACTTTCAAAAGTCTATAATAAAAAAATAACCCACTGAAAAATTCATCAATTTATTTGAATGGACACTTCTTCAAGTAGATATACAGATAGGAAATAAACATTGGAAAAATTCCTCACTATCGTTAGTCATTAGGGAAATGTAAACTGAAATCGCAATTGGATACTGCCTCACACATATTAAAATGTCTAAAATTAAAAAGACTTGAATATATCAAATATTACAAGACTGGAACTTTCATAAGCTGCTGGTTGATGTGTAATGTATGCCACTTTGAAAATGGTTTTGCAAATTCTTAAAAAGGTAAACATGAATCTACCACTTGTTCACTTATTCACTGAGAATTTAACAAAGAGAAATTAAAACATATTATCATAAAAATAATTTACATGAGTATTTATAGCTGCTTTATTTGTAATACTCCAAACTGAAAAGAACCTAAATGTCTATCTAGATAATCAAATTGTATATATCTACACATTAAACTCTTATTCAAATAAAAAGAATAAACTACTAATGCATCTAACAACATAGATGAATTTCAAATTATGATGCTGGGTGAAAGAAGCTCAACAACAACAAAAAGCACATACTGCATGATTGCATTTATGTGAAATTCTATAAAATGAAAACTAATCTCTAGAGACAGAAAGAAAATGAGTGGTTGCTTGGGGGGGTGAAAGAGTAGGGAGAGGACTGAACGAGCGATTATTAAGGGTCCAGGGAAACTTCTGGGTGGGTATGCAATAGTCTCTATCTTGATTGTGCTGATCACTTTATAGGTGTATACAAATGCCAGAGCTTATCAAGTTGTATACTGCAAATATACTCTTTTTTGCCCATTATACCACCATATAGCTATTAATATATATATATATAAAATATATTTATTTATATATATATTTATATATATATGAGAGAGAGAGAGAGAGAGAGAGAGAGAGAGAGAGAGAGAGAGAGAGAGAGAAGAGCAAGAAAAAAAGTTAATGTTTCATTCAGATGATTATCATTGACAAATATAGGCCTCAAAGAATCTAGGTCACCAACTCTGCAATCAGGACATCAGAACTTAGGGCCATCAGCAAGAGACAGGGGGCTCCAGACCCTGCTGTGGAGGAGGTGAAGGGTCTCATTTGTTGACCATTTAAAGGAAGCCATGGAGCCTATAGACCAGAGTAGGCCATCCTAGCCCCATGGTTAATTCAGCCACCTCAAGCCCCATTTTATTTAAAAATTTATAATTCAGTAGGAAAGTTAACAGATCCATATAATGAACTTATATCTCCATCAAAAAATACTAACTTAATTGTTTAATTATTCGTATTTCAACAAGACTCCATATTTTCATATAACCATCTATCATGCCATTAAATACAGAAAAAAAAGAAGTCTGCTTTTTACAGCATTTATCAACTGAACTAAATTTCATGATTGACTAAGATCATTAATATTTTTAATGTAGAACTGAATATAGGTAAAATTTAGGAGCCAATTTATTTAGTAAACATTTAGTTGTAGAACTGGTTAAGGAAAGAAGTTGCAAAATAGCCCTAAAGACATTCAAGTGCTGATTATCAATTTCTTTGGCGTAAGCAGTGGAAAAACAGTTGTTTCTCATATTCCTTCTTCTATACAAGTATATTATTCATAAGCAGAGCCTAGTTACAATATTTATAGACAATGCTTTTTTGGTAATCTTAGGAATGGAATACAGCAACAGAGAAAATGTAATTTTATTGGCCTCTCCTAATCCTGAAAGCACAATATTACATTAAAAATATGTTAAGTAACAATGGGTAATTACAGTTTAAAATAATAAAGCAAAATATGCTCTATGCACTAACTGTATATGGGAATAAAATCAAATCTAAATATACTTGTCCTTTATTCAAAGTTCAATTTTTATTTATAAATTTAAACAAAAGAAGACAACTACTTTTTGATAAGTAGAGAAAAGTAAAAATCATCAATACATATACCTATTTCAATAATATGCTACTGACTTAAATTTGCTGAGCGTAGACTAATGTGAGAGTATGAAATTTGTGGGGCTGAAATCCTAGAAGATCCTCAAAACTTTCATGAGTTTTACCTCCAGAAATCCTGTCAGATCCTCATGGTGAATAACCCAAGAAAGATCCCCTCATGGCTCTGGCAATAGGAAGAAAAGACTAGCCATTGTGAAATATACCCAGAGTTTTCCATAACAAATTTCTATTCTCCAGGAGAATAGACTTTATTAGAGGTTTACCCTAGGTTTCTCTAGCCTTCCTATCTAAAAGGTGAGAAAAATGCTACACTACTAGAGAAAAAGGTCACAGACCAGACACACAGGTCTCCTACTTAAAGACTGAGACATAACCTTAAGAAATTAGAATACTTTCTATCCTCTACTCATTACTAATATGTCAATAAGGCTGTAATATAATAGCAGTGGATTATAGTAGAAAAAGTTGCAAGAAACAGACTCTTCCTGAGAAGTACAGAGAGAAACCCAAAGTCAAGAAGAGATGTAAAACCAAAAACACCAGAGGAATACAAATATCTGGCACCTACAGTTACAGCTAATGTAAATATAGCTCAACTCTCAGATTAATACAAATCCTCACAATAAAGGCCAATTTATTTTATTTCTTGTTAACCAATACATGTTCAGCTTTCAACAAAAACATTACAAGGCACGTTGAAACACAAGATAGAACAGTCTGAAGAGACAAAGCAATCATCAGAATCAGACCAGGACATGACCCAGATGATGAAAATAAAAGATAGATAATTTAAAACAACTATGATTAATATGTTAAAGGCTTTAATGGATAAAGTAGACAATATGCCATAACACATGGGTAATATAAGCAAAGAGAAGTATTTAAAAAGAAATTCTGGAAATCAAAAATACTGTACTAAAAAGGAATAATACCTTTGATAGGTTTATCAGTAGATAAGATATAGTTGAGATACAAATCAGTGAGCTGAAGGTAAATCAATAGAAACTTTGCAAACTGAAATGCAAATATGAAAAGAAATTAAAAATCAAACCTGAACATTCAAGAAGTGTAAGACAATTTTTAAAATGTGTAACATATACTTAATTAGAAGACCAGAAGAAGAAGAAAAAAAAGAGACAATAGAGAAGAAATGGTTGATATAATAATGAGACATTTCCAAAAGTAATGACTTACACTAAATCATAGATGAAGAAAGCTCAGGCTAAGGACCAAAAAAACTGCACCTAGATACATCATATTCAAAGTGCAGAAAACCAAAGAATAGAAATTCTTGAAAGAAGCTGGGGAGTATGTGAATGGGGGAAAAACCTTGCTTATATAGAAATAAGGAAAAGAATTACAGAAGACTTTTCATCAGAAAATATGCAAGCAAAAAGAGAATGAAGTACACTTTTAAAGGCGTTGAAATAAAAATAAATAAAAAGGAAAAACCTCCACTAATCTAGTATTCTCCATCTGGTGAAATTATAGTTCAAAAGTGGAGATGACTAATTGCTGGATCCATAGGCAAGGAATTTGAAAGTCACCATTTTTCTTAATAACAAGCAAAGAGTTGAAATAAAAACTATTTTTGGATACCTAAGAGAGGTGAGGTCACAGGGTAAAATGTAGTCCCAAGAATGGGGAGATAGACAGATGAGTATGAAGAGCCATAGCTTACCTGAGCAGAGACACATGAGTGAAAATCTCCTGGGGAATCAGTGCCAGAGTAGGAAAACCTGAATTGTAATTAACAAATTGCTGGAGGCTCCGTGTGGACAATCTGAGAGTTAAAAATGCCAGGGGGATCTAGTCATGGGGGACCCTCGCAATTTTGTGAGATTTATCTTCAGGAGCTTGACCAGGTTCTTACAGTAGATATTAAATAAAAATCACGTAGTGCTTCCAATAGGGGGAGTGGAAAGTAACTGTACCACTCTATTCTTAACAAAGTCTGCCCTCAGGAGAAATTAGTTAACTAGAGCCAAACCTAGCGGAGTATTCTCAGAGCCCAACTGACCTGAAGAAGGGAAGTGCCCAACTCCACTCAGCTCTAGCCTTCCAAGTAGGAGAAGGGAAATACCCAACTCCTGTGCTCTCTAGTTTTCTTCTCCCACCTACTGGAGAAGAAAAGACCTAGAAAACCTTGTAAAATTCACAATCTACAGGCATAAGCTCACCAAAAGATTGAGACATATCATAAGACTATAAAATGCTTCCCTTCCCCCACACCTTACCATCACATTACAAAAGTCCATTGCTAAAGTTCCTTTAATCCAATGCATTGTATCTGAATATCAAGAAAAATCATAGAGCATATCAAAAAGGAAAAAACAGAATTTGTAGAAATAGTAAAAGCATCAGAATAAGAGATATTGATATTTTCAGATCAGGAATTTTAAACAATATAACTAATATGCTAAAGGCTCTAATGGGTAGACAACATTCAAGAACACATGGGAAATGTAAGCAGAGAGATGGAAATCCTAAAGAAAAAAAAACAAAAAGAATTACTAGAGTGTAAAAATACTGTAACAGAAATCCTTTTGACAGGCTTATCAGTAGATGGGGCATAGTGAGAAAAGAATTTCTGAGCTCAAGAATATCTCAATAGAAACCTCCAAAACTGAAAAGCATAAAAAACAAAGATTGGGGGGAAAACACAGAAGAAGAGACACAAGGGCTATAAAACATATGACATACACATAATGGGAACACCAGAAGAAGAAAGAGAGAAAGGCATAGGGGGAAAAAATAAGAAGAAAGAAAAAGAAACAATAATGAATGAGAATTTCCTCCAAATTAATGTCAGACACCAAACCAAAGATTGAGGACTCTCAGAGAACACCAACCAGGATAAATGTGAAAACTCTATGTATATCATTTTCAAACTTTGGAAAATCAAAGAGTTTTTAAAATTCTGAAAAATTCAAGGAGAGAACCCCTAACCTGGAGAGGAATGAAGGCAATTACATCTAACTTTTCAGAAATCATATAAGGAAGAAATGAATGCAGTAAAATATTTTTAGTTCTGAGAGGAAAAAAAAAAACCCAGCAGCCTAGAATTCTGTTTCCTGAAAAATTATCCTTCATAAATAAAAGAGAAATAAAGATTTTCTCAGACCAACAAAAATGAAAGGAATTTGTTGCTGGTAGATCTATCTTTAGAAAGAAGGAAAAATATATATCTGAAACTTCAATGTACACAAAGAAAGGAAGAGCATTGAGGAAGAAATAAATAAAGGTAAAAAAAAAAACTTTTATATTCCTTATTCTTAATTTATCAGAAAACAGTTTGTTTATAATAATAATAACAACAATGTATTCAAATACATATATATGTATATCCTTATCTGGTGTCATCTCAATTTTAAAATGTAACAGCTATAATTAACAGTTTTATCTTTTCATTATTATTATATCCCAAAATTTCTCTGCCACAATTCAAGGTAAGAAAATTCTTTCAAAAAATTTTTCTCCAGTAGCTTCAGTAAAGCCATATACAATGAAATTTTAAAATTAATTTACAAAATGATAAAGCTTTGAACATGTCATGTAAGATATAACAGTTATATTTTAATATACTTAATATCAATATATATCATATTATATATTATATATTTGATATTAACATTTTAATGTAATAACTGCTTTTAAATTTTATATATAAATTTTAATATTTATATTTTTATATAATATACACATTTTTATTTAAATTTTAGATAATTTTTTGTTTTAAATCAACAGAACCACTAGTATAAATTTACAATAGGATAACATATAGCATTTAATATATGTTGGCACTATCAGGTTTCTTGACAATAAAAAAATAAAATAAAAGCAGCAGGAAAGAAGTGATGATGCATAGTAATGGTGAAATGTTCATTATGTTTTAGGAACAAATGCTGGAATCTACTCTCTGGGCAATTTTGAAAATATTTTCATCTCTACTTTGTAGAAACAGATATCTGCATATAACAGCTCCATTACTTCAAAATATCTTCTCATAGAGCTTGCTGAAGATCTTTTGTCAGCTTAAATACTATCAAATTGTTCAAGAAAAAAATGTCAATTTCACCTTGTTTTTTTTTTCAGCATGTTTTTAGATATGTTAAAAATTCAATACAATTTAGTCAATAGAACTTTTTTTACTTTTTTTTTTTTTTATCAAACCTCAAGACAACCTTAGAATGATATATTTAATTCAAAGCTGAAAGAAGACCAAACTACCTGAGTAGGTAACATTTAAAATAGTTCATTAAAATCTTGAGGTGATTGCTTTCAGGCCCTGGCCCAGCAATGCCATATTATAAACAATAGGGCTTGTTAAATACTTTTAGACTCAAATCACATCGCCACATATTTGCTGTCCTGGAAATGCAGTGCCTGGAAAGGCACTTCTTTTTTCAAATGCCGATGAGTTGATGATGTGATGTTATTATTCTTTGGGAAATTGATTGAGTATTTATTTCCTGAGCTATGAGAATGGATTTAATGTGTTCTTATCACTTACTAGTGACATAGCTATCACATAAGTATTTAAAGACCTAAAGACCGATAATCCAGTGATACTGATCATTAATATTTTTTTCAAAAAGCAGCTATTGAAATATCTACATGGCATATCTTAAGTGAAAAAAAAATGATACAAAACTACTCATACTGTATGATCTCAAATATAAGAACATACAGAAAAAGACCAGAAATAAGTTATATCCTAATTGTAATATTTTTAAATAGAATTATCATTTATCTATTTTACTTTTCATATTTTTTCTATAATTAACTTTTTCTTTCCTCTTTATCAAATATATTAGTTTTATAATCAGAAATAAATATGGGGAGTTTATACATCACAGCCTCACCCTCTGGAGCCTAGACACCATCTATCTATCTATGCATATATATATTATCTCAGATTAATCTTCATAGCATCTTAGATTGGTTAAGCAGGAATAAATCTCCCAGTTTATAGCAAAGAATACAGAGGTCAAACAAGTAAAAGAGTAATCCAAGTTGCCACAGTTACAAAGTAGTGGAATAGGAAAAATTCTAATTTCTCAGATTCCTATGCAGGTGCTTTCCACTGTAGCACATCACCTTGTTTCAACTCTTAAACCTTAATGTAAATAGTGCAAAGTCCTAGGACCACATGTTTAAAAGCAGTGCTTCTAAATGCATGAGTGTTCTTCATACAATCTTCCCTAGATGTAATTACTTTTTTTTTCCAGATTTACACAACGTTTTATCTGGACCTATCCTTGGGTTCTTTGTCTACTAAACAATAAACTCTGTATAGACAAGTTATTTGTCTTTCTTTTTATTCATGTTTCAAATGTATATTGATCATTTAATATTCTTATGTGCTTTTTCAGGAGATGGAGGGAAAATGCCTACAAGACAGAATAGTCACTGCTCTTGTTTTATGTGCCAGGTAATAAGTTAATTTCAGAGAGTGAAAAGAGCAGATTGGGTAACTAAAGTACTTTCTTTGGGTAGCAAGGGAAGGTAAGGAAGTGATATTAGGACTGAGAACTAAGTGGTGAGAGGAGCCAGTCACACAAAGAGCCAGGGAAAGAATGCTAAGACCATAAGGCAAGAGAGAGTTTGGGAACTGAATGACAAGAAAGGAAGTCTATGTTTCTGAGGTACAGTGAGTATCAAAACAGTAGTCCACAAAATGCCTAAGATTATATCATGAATGCTGATAATAAGTATGAAAAATCATTGGACTCTTTTATGAAGGGAAATAGCATGAGCTGAATTATGTTTTATAACGGTCACTGTGTAGAGGCTGAGTTTTGGGGTACAAGGGTAGAAGCAGGGAGACCAGTTAAGAAGTTGTGAAAATAGTTTTAAGACAAGGTGATGGTGTCTTGAATTAGAGTCATAAATTTAAGAAAGATAAATGAACAAATTCAAAATATTTATCAAAGGACTTGTTAATGACCTGAATGTTTAGAGTGAAGGCAAAGAGGGAGTCAAGAATGGCTTTGAGAACTTTATGTGAATAATTGGATATGTGATCTGCCATTTTCAGAGCTGAAGAACACTGATGAAGAGACAACTTGGGGATAGAAGGAAGAATCAAGACTTTATATCCAGTATGTTCTGTTTCAAAAGATTAGTTCATACACATTGATGTGGGTATATAAATTATGTAGTTAAATAAAATTTTTAGAGTTTAGGAGATTTACAGAAATTCTAGTCTTGAGGACCTGGTTCATATTTAAACCCATACAGCCTTAGATGCATCATCCATGGTAGAGAGACAAAAGACAAAAGCCGTGAGTTCAGCAGTATTTGGCAACTGGAGAATACTGAAACCTTGGCCAATATGCTATGAGAAAAGTCAGGAGAAAGAAAGGAGATAAAAACTGTGTAAAATATTGTTGAGAAACTGAATAAGATGAAGATAGAGATGTGGGGACAGAAATAAAATTGGAGTTATTTCAATGGAGGATGGAAGGCTTTTTAATTCAAGATGAAATGCTGAGTAAAAGATGGTGTATATTTATTTCCCGAGATTGAGTTAATACAGAAAAATAATTTTAAGTGATCTAAGCTCACAATAATCCAGAGAGAATGGAAAGATCATCAGTGTAGGAAAAAATTCTACGAATTTTTGGAAGATTATTAGCTAATGAAAGCATGCTTGCTAATGATGCAGAACAGAAGAGTTACAACCTGAATGAAATGAGGGGCCTGTAGCAGAGGATGGAAATGGACTGCCTGATAAGTGACAAGAATCTGGATATGAGCAGTACAGATATGCTGGAGGATAGGACAGAGAAGTCAGACAACAAATAAATGTACAAATATATTGAAGAGCAGACCTCTCTACCTCCCTTCTTGGTATACAATTCAGTAGACCCAATTTTATTCTACTTTTGCCAGATGGGAATTAAAAAATAGAGGTATAAAATAAGAGTGACTTGCTGCACAAGAACAGAGCTTTCCGAACCTCAAATGTGTGAAAATTACCAAGGGGTCTTGTGAAAATGCAGATTTTGATTCAGTAGGTCTGTAATGTAGCTAAAAATGCTACATTTCTAACAGGATTCCAAGTGATGCTGCTGCTATGGTCCAGATGTTATACACTTTGAGTAGCAAAGCACTAGAAGATAGTAGTTAAATGAGAATTTTAAAGTACATGCTGCTAAGTCAGCAATGCTGAAAAGTGTGAGAGAAAAAAAAAAAAAAGCATTCCTTCGTCGAACCAATACAGAACTTTACACATTGGGCAAGCACTTTGGAATTGCCTGATAAACTTGAAAATAGCTTTGGAAATGTCAGAAGTAGGATGAGCCAACCAAAGGAACAATTGGTGGCATCATTTGCAGCCACCCAGAGGATGTGGGAAAATGGTGCTCAGGGGAAGAGTTTCAATGTAAATGAATCTTTTATTTCATTAAGTAAAGGTGTTTTCTGATATCACATCTGAATTTTCTCAAGTATTTACCTTAAGTTACCAACATTCTAATTTTACCCCAACTTGGAAGTGGAAATAAATGCACTTTCGATGCATAGAAAATCTGCTAAAATGGCTTTGGCTAGATGACTCAGTCACATTTTTTTATGTTGGGGAAAAAGTAAGGGCAATAAAAATAAACATGGGATCACTAATTAGCTGAAATCTCTGAGCCCTGAACTATTTCCTGTAAGTGATTTCAATGCTAAAATGAAAACTTACATTTACATTTTGATGAATGTGAATTTTAATGTATTTTCTTATTTATATGAGGAGGGAGAAAAACCAACTATTCCCATAACAATATGTAAATTTGTTAATGGATTATTCTCTACTAGATTCTTAGGATTTCTGATTCCCAGGTAATTATTTTTAAAACTCGCTTTTAACCCTAATTTTAGTATTGAATGTCAGATCACATTACCTAAGAGAAAGGAAACATAGTTTGAGCAAAGTTACATCATTAGCCAAAGTGAATATGCAATTTGCTATTTATATTTTTCATTTCATGAGGGAAATTAAAAGATAGTATCTACAGTTAAAGGAAAATAAATAAATGGAAACAAAAGTATTCTGTTTTTTTATGAGATTTAGAGCAATGGAAATATTAAAATATGCCTTCAGACCTTTATATTTTATTCAACTAATTGTCATTAAGAAGTTTATACATATAAACTCAATTTGCTCTTTTCAATTTTTAATTATAATTTAATTGTGAATTATGTTTTGTGGATCTGGGTGAATTCTTAAAAAAGATTCTCTCTTTCCTAGAATAAAGTTGTTTATATTAGTATATAAGTGAAACAATGACCATGTTGTGACAAAAGGCTATTATGAATTAGTAGTTTAGTGTCATCACCAGATTTATACAATTGTCAAATTGGTGCCACTCAAAGCTTTTTCTCAAATAACTGAAGTTTCTCATCTTAATAAATGGATGCATTAACTCATATTTAGGCATTAACAGTATCTATGAGAGGACTGGCAGCTGGAAATAGAGTGAAACTCTGTAAGCCTGAACTGAGAAAAAGTTAAGAAAACCTCAGTTAAATTTGTATATTTATTCTTCAAAGGTCTGAAACAGCTCAGTTTTAAATATCAAATAAATATTCTTACTTTATATTTCCTATATACTTGAAGGTAGAAAATAGTGTTCCACATCATGAGTCTGATTTCCATGTCACCCTGTCAAATAGTTGTTGCCTTCAGCTATAAAAGTGCTTGCAGTCTTGGGAGCGCCAGGCCCAAGTTTAATTGACTTCAAAGGACATCCATTCAATGAAGGGAAACTCTGTGTTGAAAGGAGATTGTCCCAAGGCAAATCAATAAGTTCGTTTGGGGGGTTCTAAGTTTGAGAGGGAGTTTCTTCTAGTATATTCTCTCATATGCATCCAAAAGCTTTTTGCTTAGAATTTTGTGCAAATTCTAAGTCCACATTATTGCTTTCTTTAGGTGGCTATAATTGAGGTGGATTATTTAAGGCTATTATTTGCTCACTTTTAATAAGATCCACTGAAATCTATTTTGACTTAAGTAGGAACTTCTTTAAGACTATTGATTTCAAAAAATTGTTTATGTTTGTGATAAGAGCAATATTCATTTTTAATGAGTTTGGACTAAGTCATTATAAAATGCAGATTTGCTTTTCCCTTCATATTAGGCTATATTTTCCAAGGAAAATATCTCATATTATGATATTTTTAATTTACATCATGATAAAATCTGTTATGTATGATTTCTGATTCTGATGAATCTTTAAATATTCACACAAGTAGTATACAAGTCAATTGTCCAAACTCTTTGGATACAAAAATGTACATTTGTAAGTATATGATCATTTAGATATGAAATGATTTTGGAAATACAAAGTTTAGCAGTTGTTAGAGATTCATTAGTAACTATAAAATGCTAGTACTGATCACTCTATAAATATAAGCCCATATTCAAACGTAGGAGAGATTGATTAACATATACTATTTTATCAAGAGGACTTATATGGTCATCATATATATTTATAAGACATTTAAGGAAAGAAAATCTCCAAGTCTTTTTCAAACATCCTTGTATTTCCTTAAAGTCAAGTTATTCTTCTAAGATAATGAGGTCTCTTTAAAGGAACATTGCAGTAAAGTGTTTCTTACAATGAAAATGGCACTTTCTACTTTATATGTAGTGTTCTGACCTTGAAGCACAATTTTTAGTTACAAAATAATGACAAGTTGGTCAGTGAGAAGACCATTTTCTGATATTACTGAGCATTCCTCCTGCTTTCTTGTCATACTTGATTCCTTTAAACAAATAAATTGTTGGTAAGAGCAGTATATTAAACACATGAAACTTGGTGTGGTCCCTGGTGATTTACAAATCACATAGGTTTTTGAATTATTTTGAATCCTGGCTTTGTGAAGAAACTGTCGACATTGCCTATGTCACTGGACATCAGAAACAGTTTCTTTTAGTAATCACACCAAATTTAGTTTTGTTTTCTAAAAAATAAACATTCAGATGATTACTGGATTTTAATGCTGTGTGTAAAATTTTATTTTATCTATAAAAAAAGAGTAATCTCTATTTCTCCTCATAAAGCCCATCATTATTGAGGTATGACTACTCTTTTCTTATAAAGGAAGTTATGAACTTTGTTCCATCCACACACCGACAGTCCTGTCCATGACACAAAACTTTTAACTCAGTGCACTGTGGCTCCCATTTCTCCAACCTTGGGAGGTAATACTTGCATGTGTCTAGTCCGTTTAGATGATGACTGTCTCCTTTAGGGTAATGGCTGGCTTATACTCATATCACAGAGAAAATATTTGTTTGCTAGGATGCCATAACAAAGTTCCACAAACCGGGTGACTTCAAACAATAGAAAATTAATGTCTTACAGTTTTGGAGGCTACAAGTCTAAAATCAAGGTGTTGGTAGGCCAAACTCCCTCTGAAATTCTAGATAGACTCCTCTCTTGCTTATTCCTAGCTGCTGGTAGTAACCAACAATCCTTGGCATTCCTTGGCTTGCAGCTGCATCAGTCCAGTCTCTGCCTCTGTTATCGCCTGGCTGTCTTCACATCATCTTCCCTCTCTGTGTGTCTGTCTAAATCTCTCTTTCTCTCTCTACCCCGCCCCCACTCCACCCACCCCGCCTCAGAACACCACTCACATTGGATTACGGTCCACCCTAACAACTTCATCTTAAATTGGTTAAATCTGCAAACACTATATTTCCAAATAAAGTCACATTTTGAGGTATTGAGATTAGGACTTCAGTATATCTTCTTTAATTAAGTACAATTCAACCCTAACAAGAATATAGGTAGCTTGCCTATCTAAAAATATATATATATTTTGAGAAGTGTGGAATATACTCCTATATGTAAAAAGCCAACAGAAGAATTTTTGGTTTTTTGGTTCGGTAATGAAAATTTGGTGTCTTTAGTTTCACTATTTACATTATTTTAAATAAATATTATTTAGTAAATAGTTTAGCAAATAATAGAATTCTGGTCATTAGCATAAGATATACCATTGACTATTGAATTTCAAGCATAATATATGTCATGAAATCAACAAAGCACCTGTTAGTTGCTCCATCCCTGGAGACTGGCATTTAAATAGGACAGGTAGTCAAACAGGTTCTGAGATTTCTTTCCACATCATTTTCTTTATATATACCTTAAACCTTCAGTCTTTACAGTATGTTTCTTCCTTAGTCATTTCACCTCTGCCTTCTGTGCTTCCTTTTACCAAATCCCAGAGCTTTGAATTGTGTTGATTCTTCCCAGAAAATAACAAAAAGCATTTTACTTTACAATAACATCTGTTAAAGAATGGGTGTGTTGTTTTTTCTTTTCATTGCTTCATCTCTGCTTCACTGTTATCTGAACATGTTTTGATGTTACAAAATAGTACCTGCACCCAGAGTAATGTTTTCATGTGCCATAAAAATCATTTTACCAGAGAGTGTCATTGATTTACTTGTGGCAATATAGGATTCCTTGATTAAGAATTTGACAAATCCCCATTGAAGCTGCATAATAAATCAATCTTTTACTGGAAAAGCCTGAGAGCGGGGGTAAGTGAAGATTCTATACATTAATACCTGGGGGAGAGTTACTAACCTCTGTTCTCTGGTGATCAATCACCTTGACTGGGTTGCACTGACAATGTCTGGAGGTCATCTGGTTAATGAGACAGCGCTGGGAGAGTCCTTCCCAGGATTACATTGTATCAGTCAATCATTAACACTCATATTAGATACCAAGATCCATTTGCTACTTTTAAGGGAAAAATCCTGTGAAATATATCCAGAGCAGATTAATGATTATAAATGTATTACATAAAAACAATTAAGAAAAATATGCCTTTGCTCTTAGAGTGCCTCCATTAGGAAGACTTAAAACAAGTTTTGGCATGAGGTACTTTTTTCCCCCAGAGTCTTTCTTGAGTACAAATTTTTATTGTGCCATAAGATAGGAAAATAACAACTGACAGATTACATCATTTAAAAAAATGAATCACTAGTGGTGATATCAACATTTGATTGAGATTATAGATATTGTTTCTCAAATGTTGATATCCAGAACATGGCTGTTTGGAAATTATCTCAGAAATATGTCTACTTCGGAAACATAAAATATGAACTCAAAAAAGAAAAATATTTGTCTTGCATAGTTCTTTTCCTTCTTCAGGAAATCTTAATTTTGGCTATTGGCTACAGAGATGAATTTTAATGCATACTTATTTTATTTCCTGGGGAAACAAAAGTGGGGAAGGAGTTGGGACCAACTCACATTCATATTCTATTTTCAACCTCTGATAAACATTGCAAATTACTTCACTAATTTCTCTTATTTAAATAAGCAGTATCATTCATCTTTATATCTTCTGCAACTAGTAAATAGACACTCAAAAACTGTATTTTTTAGTTTGCTTTCTTTATTACAATGTAAAATGATTAAAATCTCATATAAAATTAATATTCATTATTAGTCTTTCTAAAAAAAGAAGAAAAAATTCTCACTATTTTCACTCAATATCATTTATTTATCTGTATTAAACTACAGTACATATCCTATATAAATGTACATTTTATATATGACTGACTCAGGCCAATAAAAATTTTGAGCTACCATAGCCCTTTATAGTTATTAATATATGAGTTTCTGTTATAGTTTTCTGCTAATTTTTATTTTCTTCTTCTCAAATTTCTTGGATAGCACATCTAATTAAAATATTTATTGTTTTGTATTATATTTATCTGTTGATATATCTACCCCCTAACATAATTTAAGTTTCCAGAGAGTATTAATAAAATCATGTTCATTTAAACAAAAGTGATTTGGAAATAATCATAATTTATGTATGATAATATTTATTGCATATCAAAATTATATATCAAATACAGCTTAATTCACATTTTCAAAAACTACACTTAATATATATTTACAGATGCTTGTTTTGACAATATTATTTACTTAAATTAATAGGTCATGAGTGAACTTTTATATACATAACTGAGTTGTTAAGAGAAGCTTTTGAAATATTTTCTGCTTGTAGATAAAATATGAATTGTTTTACTAAACTTGTTATTTTTGTGTGCCTATCATAAGTTTCTGTGTACATTATTTAACCAAAAACTGATTTAATAATTCTATGTGTCATATGCTCCCTGTGGCAGTTTTATAATTGTCCAAAGATGGTTGGCTGCACCAGTGTTAACTATCATGCAGGTTCTTCAGCCCTGTGAATTTGCCACTTCCTTATCAAGTGGTGGACTCAAATCCCTTCCTTTTGCATCTGGTATAGCCTTCCTGATTCACTTGTTTTTAGTAGGCTGTGGTAGAAATGACGCTGCATGCTTCCAAAGCTAGGTCAGAGGAAGTCTTGAAGCTTCTGTCAGTCTCCTGGAATCCTCACTTTCCAGATATTCCCTGTTGGGAGGCTTCCTCTCAGAATAAGAACTGGCATTACAGCTGAGCTGACCTTCATGCTATCCCCACACAGGCATCAGTATGTGAGTGAAGAAGCTTTCAGATAATCCTGGTCTCTGGTTATCTGAGATACTCCCAGCTGTTTGAGTCTGCAGCTAAAGCCCCAAACATGTGGATTTGAGCCAACCCATAGAGCTTTTCCCAAACTCCTGACCCACAGAATTTGATACTGTTAAGTTAGGGTGCTTTATTACACATTATGAGAAAATTAGAATACTCTCTCAGTAAAGAAATAATATTCTCAGATAACTATTTCTATAAGATATATTTAATTTAAGGACTATTTTTATAGTTATGTGTGAGATTTCTTAATAAATTCAAAACATAATGTTAGCTAAATAACATTGTAGATTATATGTAAAACAATAACTGAAAATGAGAAATATAGTGCTGTATCATTAAAACCATGTTAAACAAAATAAATCATATTTATATGAATTAACTCTCTAGTCAGTATCCATAACCTTGTTCTTTATAAAAAATAATGCTAAATATATAATCTGAACTCAAGTCATTTTAAACACCTTAAATCCTCATATATAATTAGAATAATGAGTCGTGTATTATTATATTGGAAATAACAGTTTTGTATTTACTTTAACATGCTATATTTTTATTTTCTATATGTATTACCTGGTTTACCTACTTAGTTACATAAAGACTAATGTACTTACTGCATTACTGAGATTTTCTCAGAGAAATGAAAGCTTCTCTCTCAGGTGTACTTCCGTTGTGTTTCCTTTAACTCAGAAGACCAGAGTAGTTTTTTTCTTAAACATGGATACTATAGATTGATTGTGAGAGGTCTGATCACTTAATTATTTTTATTTCAATTACATATGAATCTTGGCAGAAAACAATAATAATAGAAACATTTAAATAGTTTAGAGTATTAGCCAGATATCTTTCCACGTATTTCACAATCTTTACAATATACCTATAATAATATACAAAGTATAAGTACATTTTTTATCCTTATTTTTACAGAAAAGGAAACTGAGGCATAATTTATCTCAGTTCATTCAACTGGTAAGTGTCAGAGCTGGGATTTAAAGACAAGCCATCTGTCTCCAAGAGTTGAACTCTCAAGCTTTACACTCTACTGACTCTGTAGAGATAGAAAAGTGAAGCGAGAGATGAATCAGAGTTTAATGGACACGCCAGTTAAAATGCATTTAGAATGTTTGTAGATTCCTTTGCAATCATTTTAGCCTTCATGTTATTCTATACCTTAAAAATTCAGCAGTTGAATTAATTTAAGGTAAAATATAATTGAAGCCAGTGGGCATCTTGTTTATATAAAAGAAAACATAGAAATTCCCTTCTGTATTTATGACTTTATATAAATCCTATTTAATATAGAAAAGAATAGAATTAACGTTACATTGCAAGGGACAAAGCAACCCAGGAGACAGATGGCATCCCATTCAGCATCCAAATGAGGGGCAGCTGTGCTTTGAAAACATGTGTGTTTGATCTCATGTTGCAACATGACCTGCCTGATATGCAACAATTCAATGCCTGATAGTGTGTGCACCTGAACTTCTTTCTAACTGGTCCCACTCAATAGGCACTTCACCTTGTACACATAGCTTTAATTACTACTTTGTCAACATGTAAAATCTTCATGGAAAGGTTTAAAATAATTGCAATCTGTTAATAGACTCCTCTATATCTTTTCACTGCCTGTGCCAACAACACATCTTTATAGTTAATGTTATATCTTTAATGGACAGTATTAAATGCTATATTCAGAAAAATGACCATTTTACTATATGTTTTTTAAATCCTGAATTTGCAGCCAATTCCCGCAACTTCTGAAGAAAGGAAATGACTAATGCCATTAAATTAAAGCCCTATCTTTAAAGCTAATTACGTGAGGCCAAGGTATGAATACTGTTATTAATATCATCATTTCACCAATGTAGCTGAAGATTTAAAAAATTTATTTGATGGTTGCAGATTTTTTTCTCTCTCTCTCTCTACATCTCTCAGTTCTCCTCAAATTCCTCAGTTTCTTCTGCATTCCTCCAATACGACAAACCCTCAATTCACTGAAAATTTGTCTCTGAAGGAAAGAAAAATCAGTAAGATTTGATTAAATCATTTGAGTAGTGCTTTGGTTTCCAGAAGTCAAAATTGACTTCTGAATTTATTAACCACATCAAACCTCCAGAAATGGACAAGATGTCCAGAGAGCAGCATTTGATTCAAGCTTACTAAAGTAAATGTTTTCTACTCTCACTCTTTCTCTTCCTTTTCTTTTTGTACTAAGAGTTCTGAGGCATAAAATTAGTTAACTTTAACTCCCTACAACTCTTCCAGAATCTGGCACGCTATTCTTGGAATGTCACCTGCATAAACTTCAACCAATTATAAGAACTTAAATATCTTTCTTTTCTTCTTAACTTTCCATATGCTTCTTTTAACATTATCGTCTTAACTCTGTGCTAAAACAGAAAAGACACTTGCTAGACGTTTGAAGATGATGACTCTATATCATAGACAATACTGTAGAGAACTGTGTTTATTAGCAGAGATGCTGTGTGATGTGATTAAGATAAATAAGGTCATCTGAGTCTTGGGTACCAGGACACTGGATCTGGGAACTTAATGAATGAGATTTATGGTGAGAGCAGAGTCAGAATGGGGCAGAAAGTGAAGCATGCAGAGAGAACAGTGAGCACTGGTGTTGGAGCTATTACTGCACATTTTTGGTTATTTAAGATGAGATGATTTATAAATTAGACTTGTGGTTAGCAATTACATATTATCTTAATTATTTATACCAATGAATATCCTGTGTCTTTGAAGGAAAAAGCATTTAGTGCTTATATGCTAAAAGGATGACAGGTATAGGTGATTAAGTCTTATTGGAAGAACTGTAAAATATACCTGTAATTTTTAAACAATTTGCTAATTTATTTTAACTTAGTCTAGAAAAAATATAGAGAAGTTGAGGCTTGAAAACATATAATCATAAGGCTATGAGTAAATAATCAAAGAATAATATATATAATAGTAAAGGCAAAATAAACACATTCAAATTAATATCATTAGGGCCTTTCATTTGCTATTAAATGACAAAAACTTGCTTTAAATTTTCAAAATGTAAGAGAAAAGCAAGAAAAATAGTCAATGTAATATTCTTAGTTTTTTAGATACTTTTTTTTTTTTTCCGATAGGATATGCGCATGATTTCTTCCTTAGAGTAAAAGCACTTTGAGGACATCTGTGATACTAGTGATAATAACACCAGGATAGACACAACGTCAAAGTTTGAGGTACAGTTCAGTACATAGATGTAGGAAACGTTTTGTGTATTACTCCTGTAATGGACTTTTAAATCTGTGCTCTCTAATAACTAGAAGCCAGCTACAGGAATTTTAACAATATGGTCATCATTACTTCTTCATACTTATATAAAATTTTACAGTGTTATTGGAAACCAAAAAGAGTTCTAAAGATTTTTGTTTGAGTGTTGACCTTGTGTTGGGAGATGGATATAAGGTGAAGCAACTTAGGAATAACCTTTGCCTGAGTCTTACTTCTGTTTATTTACCTGTTATCTGTCTCACTTACATTTCCTGACCTATTTTGCTTGACCTACACTCACTGGGTATTTGTTGATCCACATTTCTAGTTTAGGTTTCTGTCTCAGATATATTTCTGATCTAAGAAGTTCAGAAATATATTTGAGAGAGAGTCATAATTTGTGTCTGTAATTAACTGCATTTGTGCAAAATTCTTGCACTTCTCAATCTCTTTACCATTTGATTGCTAAAGTATGATGGCAGAAATAAGGACAAAAGGAAGAGAAAAAGAAAACAACAAAAAGTTTAAGGTAAAGTGCGTGCAGGAGGGAAGTAGAAGAGCCATCTTGTCATCCAGTTAGTTCACTCGACTCTAGCTAACCAGGGATCCTAAAGGAAGAAGGTTGGATTGTCTTGCTGAGTTCTTATCAGTTTCTTTGGAAGATGAATTAGCTCTATCAATATTTGGAAAATCTCTCAGAATCAGAAATACATTAATTTTTCATTGAACTCATATACTTTCTAGAAATAATTTGATTTCTTTTATTGCTTGATAAAAATTGGTTAAATCATATTGTTCCAGCTAAGTAATCGTATAATAATCAAATACAATTTATAAGAATTTACTTTAAAGGAAAGAACAACAAAAATAAATGGACTACCACCACCTCAACAAAAACTATAGGCTGAGGAGGAGATATTAAAAATATCTAATAATTTCAAATTGTTTTAAAAGTAGCAATAAGGTAAATTTACAGATGTGATTGTCTTGAAGACACCAGAAACATCTCTTCTAAATATGCTAACTTTCAAACTAATTGGACTATGGATTTCCTCTGAATTTGCATTTTTGATTCCCTTCTTTCATTAACTTTCCAAATCAAAATCATCAAAAAATCATCGAAATCATCAGGAAATCCCCTCGGCTCTACCTTCAGAATGTATCCCAACTGTGTCCTTTCTTACTATCCCCTCCTCAGTTTCCTTAGCCTACACTAGCACTTTCTCTTACCTTAAATACTGCAGTAATCTCTGAAATGGTCTCCCTCCTTCTGTTCTTGACTCCAGTCTATTCTCCCCACAACGGTCATGAGATTAAAACACAGTGCTATCATGCCACTACTCTATTTCATAAATTGTAGTGCTCCATCAGGCGCTCCAAGATTTGCACCCCACCATCCCTCCAAACTCATCTTTGACATCTCTCCCAATTGCTCACACTACTCCAGCCACGCTGACCTACTTGGTGTCCCTGGAATATACCAAACATGTCCCAACTAGGACAATTTCAGCTGTTCTTCCTTTGCCTAGTATACCTTTCCCCCAAGAGAGCCACAAGGATTTCTCCCAAATTTCTTAAGGTATATGAGTAATGTCACCCTATCAGGGAGGATTTTGTTGTCCTATCTAACCCCTATAACTTTTTCTCCTCATTATCTTATTTCTTTTCTTCTATTTTTATATTTTTAAATGTAGACAATATCAAACATATCAAAGAACGTAAAAATATATAGAGCTTAAAGAAGCAAATAAAACAAAAACTCAACAGAAGAGACAAAATTTTACCAACATCTGTGAAGGACCTATGTACCCTTCACAGATTGTACCAACCTATACCACACCCTCTACTCTGCCATACCCACCCAATAGGAGTATCTACAATTCTGATATTTGTGCCTTGCCTTTTTTTTAGGTTTACCCAATATGTATGTATAAGTGAATGATATATTACCTATTCCATTTTTTATAAAAGGAATCATACTTTTATAAAACCTATGTTTTTGCCACAATAAAGTATTTTATGACTAATTCATGTTGATGCACAATTAAGTTCTATTACTTAATCCATTGTATAAATATCAAGAATTCTGAAAGGTCAAAGATTTTATCCTGCTTGTAGGCTAACCAGTTAGCCTGTCAGTTTCATAAATGCCTCTAAAAGATGAGAAACTCCTGAGTCAAAGACAAAATTTGTTACTCACACATAACAATCAATAGGAGCATCAGCATTTTTCCCAGTACCACAGTCTCAGGCTCCACAGGGTGACAAGAGGAGGGCCAGGTGACAATGTATGTACAGTAGATGGCTTACAGGGAAGAAGCCCTGAGATTGTGAAACACAAATATTTTATGTAATTAGCATTCTTGCTCTTAACTGCACAGGGAAATATTTTTCTGGACAGTAAGTAGGCTTGCCTTTTGCTCTGGATGAAGGTTCTCTCTCTCTTCCATGGCTGTAAGCAAATCTGTCCTTTGTTCCAGAGGGAAATGCTATATCTTCCAAAGTTTCTAGCTACACAAACATTCTTAAAAAGATAGTCCAGAACAAAGAGTAGTAAGTGCCTTCCTCACAAAATGTGCAGAAATATAAAAGACCTATAAAAAATTATCCCTCACAAGTAAGTGTAACACAATTTACTTATTCTACACTGGCTAGGTGTTTGAGTGGTTTCCAGAATTTTGTACTATAAACAATCTGCTGAAAACATATATGCTGGTTCATGTATGCAAGAGTTTTCAAGGATATATTTGTAAGAGAGGGGTTGCTGGACTGTGATTTCGCCAGCAGTGTATAATCATTTTCATTGCATTTCATCCTAAATAATCCTTTATATTGTCTAATTTATAATTTTACCAATTTCATAGGTATAAAATTATATTTTAATTTAATTTTAGTTTTTATCTCTTAATTCTAATAAGTTGATTAACTTTTTTGTTTGTTTTACTTCCGAGAATATACCGTTCACTGTTTTGCCCATATTTTTATTTAGATATCGTTCTCTTATTAATTAAATATTCTTTATATATCATGGATAGTACTTTGTCAATTTTATGTGTGCAGATATTTTCCAGTTTGGAGGTTAGTCTTTTCAAGGTCTTTTGAAGAACACAGTTATGTGGGCTTATTTTTAATATAATTAAAATTGTTACTATTTTCTCTATATATTTTTATAATATACTTAAGAAATCTATTTCTACTGAGATCATAAAAATTATTGATGATTTTACTCTTTTGGTTTATTTTCTCTTCCACTTAGGATAAATTAGGTTTTGTAATCTGAGGATCTGTGTCTTTTATCCTAGTAAAAATATGAGTCATTATTATTGTTGTTATTGCTTCTCTCCCATCTTCTCTATTCCTTTATTTAGGAGCTCAACAACTATTTATTGAATACATATTACATGCCAAACTCAATTTCAATATGTGCTATATCTTCTCTTTCCTTCAGAGCCTCTTAATCATCTCCGACGGTGAGTGCTATTGCTCTGGGGCAATAATGTCTGTGGCATTAGTATATTTGGGGCTGGTAGAGGCCAGTCCAGGGGAGGGTGGCCTTCCCAGGTGCAGGTAGGAGTGGCTGCCTGGTGTTAACTTGGAGTATACATGCTAGAGGATTGGCTCAGGGCAGAACTGCAAGTATGGTCTCTATTACCAGTTGAGCAGATCTCAGAGAGCGCCAACAGGGGTGTGCCTTGCAAAGGAGCACACAATGTTTGTAAGTACTAACAGGAGTGTCTTTGGAGAAGACTGGTATTTGGTATGGGGGTTTGAAGACCTGAAGGCTGGGAATAAAGCAATATTGGAACCTGAGATAAAATTTCTGTTGTCTAGGGGACTGTCTGTTGTTTAAAAGCTCAGGGAGCATGCCTTTGAGAAGGCCTTTGTGTACTTTATAAGTCCAAATGCTTGGTGACAGTAAGCTAGATGGACATTCCACAAAATTCCATATTCCAGAGTTTATTACTGAACAATTTGAGAGGTGACATGAGTACCTTGATATGACTCTTTAATGTCTTGTGAGCCAACAGGGATGAACACATAACTGGTTAAGAAGATTACATGATGGGAAGCAATGTTTCTGGAGGGAGCAGCCAGCAGGTGTCCAGAGAAGGTATTTATGTTGGTAGTTGCATACCTAATAGTTCTAGCAGAGGACAGCAGTGGCCCAATGAAATCGATTTGCTAGGCCAGTAGAATCTGTCTCCCTAGGGTATGTGCCCCAACCTGGGAGCCTTCCAGAGTGTTGTTTGGGAGCAAAGGGGGCAGCTATTTACCACTTTGGTTAGAGCTGGGGTGAGAGAGTTGCCATATCTATATGCCAAGTTAGAGGGTGTTGTCATTCTCCTATGACCTGCTAGTAGGGAATGGTATCTTTGGAGGAATGCTGGTGTCTGGGCTGTGTCTGGTATTCTGAAGGGAGTTCACAAGGGGCCTTGGAACAGGTGTGTAATTTAGATAAGGAGTCTACAATATTTTAATGTGCTTTTGGGGTTTGTTGGTATGTGTGTGCAGAGACATGAATGACCGTGATTGGCATGTGTGAGTTGACTGTTTCTTTCCAGATGGAGATTTCCAGCCAAGCTTTTCCTTAATCACGAAATCATCCTGCCGTCAATGTCCAGACCAGGCTGCAAGCCCATTGGCTACCACCCAGGAAGTTGTAAAAATGCATTCCCTTGGGAGTCTCATTTTTATAGCCTGTCATAGAGCCAGACACACTGCCCCTGGCTCTGCCTGTTGAGTCAAGCCAAGAGAGCCTTCCTCAAGGGATATGCTGCTAGCAGGATGATATACTGCGGCTTTCCAGAGGGCTGCACTGCATACAGAGGTGGCACTGCCATCAGTGAAGAACTCCTTTTCCAAGTCTGACAGTTGGTCCCAAAGGGTTCCCCAAACTGTTAGAGGAGCCGGCAGTGCAGGTGCCACTAGCTGCATCAATGGCAACTGGAGAAGGGGCAAACCATGAGGGAAGTCATATTCTTCTGTAATTTGAAAAGGCCCTTGACATAAGGTTCAATCCTTTCCTGAAGGTACCATTTCCATTTTAATGGTGAGGTTTTGGTGGCCATGCTGGGCCTCAGCTAGATTGAATCCTGGATGCAGTGTTTTGGGGTTCCTAGGCTAAGACAGGATTCATCAATTCAAACCAAAAAGACCAGGGGTTTGTTAAACTCCATAGGGGTTTTATCTAAGGGGAATACAAGGGAAAGGCCCTAGGAGGCAGGGGAGACTGTTGATCACAAGGGCTATTGGGGAAGTCATATCAGAAACTTACATTTGTTTGTGACTCTGCGGGCTGTCATCCAGGGCATGTGCTTGCTTGAGGGGGCTAGTGTCAGTTTAAGGCCCTTATGTAGGCTATTTGGATGAACAAAATAGATGCTGAGGCAGCAATAACATGGAGTAGCTTGCTAAACTCTCTACAGCAAGTGATCCTTGTCTTCCATCCCCAATACCCTTGATCTTTTTAAATTCAGGCTCCAGAACACCTGAGAGCAGTGTATATCCCTGGAGCTCTATTGCTTCCTTAGTTGGTCTGCTTGCACTTCTGACACCACAGGATCATCCCAATGCTCATGCCAACGCACAAACGCATTCAAACATTTTTAAAAATTGAAGTCATCCTGTACTGAGAGTTTCTCTGAATATTTAACAGAAGCTCTTCATTTTTCTTTGTAGCTTAGAAATAACCTGACATTGAATTTGCTTGTTTTATACTGTTGCTACCATGATGTAAATCTTATAAGAATAGATTTATATTTACCTTTGTCTGAGTATATGTATGTTATAAAAACAGTTTCTGTCATGTGGTCATTGCTCAATCAGTATTTGTTCAATTGATGAATGTATCCTTTCCTTTTCCTTTCAAATGTGTGTCATCTATTAGTTTTCAGTAGCCTCCAACAGATGTTTGCCCCTCTAAAATGTATCTTCCATAGATTTTCAAGAATAATATTTTGAAAATGTATATCTGATTATTCTTTATATTGTATTTTACCATTAATAAAATGTATTACCATTAATAAAATGTTCAATATATTTCTATTACCCACAAGATACATTTTAAACTCCTTACCTTAACACAGGATATCTTTTAAGAGTTTACTCATTTCTATCCTTTTAATCTTTAGACTCTCCTTACCCTTCAATTTATAATCTAGTACTGTAGAAATAAATGTGGCTCTATCACACGATGCTATCCATCTGTTCTGTTGGTTCTCCATGTTAGTCTAGCCAGTCTTCTTTACTTGCCAAACTTCTGTTTATTCTACATATCCATCCTCAAAAGCTAATTCTACTATGTAATTTTTTTCAGGCAGCTTTTTCTTTTAAAGTACTTTTATTCTTTTTCTTACTGCCAGTATTTTGCTTTATAACACTGCCTTTTCAAGCTTGTCATCCTAAAATATATTTAATATCATTAATATCAGAATTATCTATAATTTGTTTTTACATCCCTCTAGCTTTGAATAGTAATATTCTCTTTTCAATTCATTCTTTTTCTTATAGGTTGTACACCTGTCTCCTGATCCTCATTATATGCACTTCCTTGCAACATCTGCACAGTATACAATATTTTGGTTAAATAACCAATTAATGTGTTCATGCTTTGAGAGCCTGAATTTCACCTCTTTCCTCAGCTAAAGGACTGTAGAAATTGTCCTTTTTAAAGGATAATACAGTATTACCTGACTCCCAGATCCATTGGAGATTCTGCATGTCCTCAGCATTCTCCAATGCTTGTCATTATACACCAAACCCCTTCATTAATCATATGTTTCTAATATCTTGACATCTCCAGCCTTGCTGAGACTCTGGAGGGGCTGCCCTTCCAAGAGAGAGCCAATTCCTAAATATAACAAATGACTCCCCTGTGAAGAGTGTGCCTTTCATGTGCAAACTAACCAATCCAGAGCCCATATTCTCCAACAGCCCCCTTTTTTAGGTTAGTTTTTCAGATCAACTGCTATTTCAGGACACTATTCCCCAGGGCCAGGTAGGAGCAGATGAGAACCTCAGAGCCCCTAAAATTATTAAAACTAGCAAAATCCCAGAGACCCTGAAATTGGTTAAAACTAGCAAATCCGCAGCCTGCGTGCGTACTTTGCCTCACCTGTTTATTCCCACGGAAACCACAGCAGGCTCTTGCTCAGGTTCCCTCACTTCCTCCGCCTCTCTACCCCCTGGTGCCCCCTTGTGGTCCTGGAGGCGTGATGCGCCCCCTCCTCTTGACACTGTGAGTTCCACACTACCTTTTAATGGCAATTGTCTCCTGATCTGTTGGCCTCTCTGTACCTGAGTAATTACAAATTCATTTCTACTTATATGATAGTGCAGCCACCTGATTTTCTGGGGTTATTTTCTTTTAGCTGCATTCAAGGTTGATTACATAATTAACAAGGGCCCAGTGCAAAATAAAATGTGGGGGCCCTTTTTCAAAAAGGAGGAAAAACGTGTCATGAGAGACACTAAACTATAAGGCTTTTCCCCTTAAAATATTTTATTACGTATCAATGGCATTAAAAATGCAACAAATAACATTTTGGTTTCATAACTGTACTACAATAAATAACAATGCTTTGTTAATGTGATATTTTGATTTATCATAAGATTATTCTGAGTCATTGCAAATTCATTTATTAGGTCATCAAAAATGTATATTTTTAGTGAGTTCATTTTCAATTAATATAATTTAAAATGATGTCAATTTATCTTGGCATATGCAAGTTTTGGTGTTTAAATGTTAAATCTCAATGTAACAAGTAATGTTTAATACTTTTTAATTTTAGAAAGATCTTTTCTATTGATATAACTGTTACTCGAGCTAATAAGTTTATTTTGCAGGCTGTTACAACATTGGGGTAATTTATGATGAACTATTCCAAAATATAAATGTAGTATATCTAGACCTGATAATCCAAGCAGAACAATTTTTCTATAGAAAATTAAATTAGTTTCATTTAAGTAAGCAAATGTGACTTCAAGAATTTTATATAATTCAAAACCTCTACTTATTCTTTCACTGTTTCTTCAATTATAAGGAAAAAATTAATTTTAAAATTATTGTCCTTTTCAATAATTTGTTTATTTGAAACTTCATATGAAAATATTTTTCACTAAATGTGGCATATCTTTAAATTTAATTTCTATTTCTGAGTCTGAGAATATTTACTTTGCAATGTTGTCACAGTTTTCAGAATCAGAGATTCTCAACAGTTTGAATATGCTTTTATGCAAGGACTATACATACACTTTTATTTTGTATTAATTTATATCGAAGTTCGCTGCCTGAGCACCAGCAGTTAGTTCCTGTCCTGGTGCTCAGGCCAAAGTTAATAGTTGTTCGTATACCAAGGGCAAGCAGGCCTCCCAAAGCACATAGAGTCCTTCCTGTTTCTCGTTTGGCTTTTGCTGCTGCTACTGTTGCTGTTGCTGTTGTCTCCACATCCCTGGTCTGTAGCTTCAGCCTTGAACATTAGTCCCAGGCTGCCAGACCTTATCTCAGTGGACTCATACCACCCATGATGTCTGCAGGACCTGAGACTGTCTTTGTGTCTGCTACAGTTAGACGAATCTCTACAGTTCATGCATATGCTCTGTTTTCCTATTTGAGCTGACTCACAAAATACAAGTTCAAAGATAAAAAAATATTAAGAATTTCAAGACCAAGATATCACAGCATTAAAATTAGCACAGGCTCCTTCTTTGAGTAGGGTTTTTTATTACTGTACAAATCACACACACACACACACACACACACACAACCCAACCCTGACTGCATTGCTTTGTGTCATTCAATCGATTCTATTGATTCTTTTTTTTTTTTTGTCCCCAATTTGTAAGAGCACTTCTAAGGATTCAGTCTTTTACCCTCAGTTCTTTCCTCTTTGGCAGAAATCAGTCACTCTAAAAAAAAAAAAAAAATCTGAACAATCACCTACGATTTTTAACTCCATTTCTAATCTTTCTCCCACTCTCTCCATGCCCCCTACTGCCTATAGGACACTCAGATGACTCACCCTTGAAACTTTAAAGGTTTAAAAAGTCATTATCTTCCCAGAAAAATTAACTCCTTTTTCTGTCTTTCTAAATCTTGTAAGTAATGCCATTACTCTTCAAGTGATCCATACTCCAAGCTGAGTGTCAACTATTACTTTCTCTTTATATACCATTACTTCTTTCTGTATCAGTCCCTACTATGTTCAACATTTATTATCTCCCTTCTGTATTATTATACCTTCCTCAGTGAGCTCCTTGTCTGGAAGTCCTTCCTTTCTTAAATTTAATCTATACAGTAGCAACTGAACATGCAGCCCGAAGAGTTAACTTGATGCCATCTCTCCCCACACCACCTCAAATCTACAGTCAAATCCTATAATCAAAATAAAGTATAAAATTTCCTATCACAGTACTCAGTGCCTACCATGATCTAAGTGGTTAAGCTATTGTTCAAATTTCACAACAAAAACTATTATTCTTAGATAGAATAACTTATTTTATTCTCTAATATCCACGATTCTGCATCAGCTCATCTCGCTCACACACACACACACACACACACACACACACACACACACACACGAACAAACACATACACACAACTATGCTCAAATATTTTCTATTTTGTATTAAATTTATATTTTCACTGTATCTATTGCCCTGGCAACAAAGAAATCCTTGACTACTGACACTGACCACCATCAACTCCTTTCCTTTTTTGATATGTCTTGTCTTTCCAGCTGGATTGGAACTAAAATTAAAGCCATTTGGTGGGGTTAAGCAGTACTTTTCAGTAGAGATTCTCTTTGTTGCATATGTCATAGTTGTACTTAAAGTAAGAACAGAGATATGTTGTCTGTGAGCTCGATGGAAAGGATGTTGAAAGTGACCTACAGTTGGGAATCAGGCATAGAGAGATATCTCTGAAAATCTGGGTACCCATGATGGAAGCTGGAGTAAAGGGAAGAACACCAGTATGCAAGAGCCGAAGTGCCGTAAGAGTCTGACAAGATGTGGCAGGGCGTACAGGAAGAGACTGGATATCAATTCCACTGTGAAAATGTTCGTAACCCCTTCTAACAGCCCTTCACACCCGTGATCTATCCGCCTCTCCTGGGATGATTGTACACTCTGGAAAAACAGGATGGTTGGCAAAATCCTTGCAGCTATGATCACTGCCTTTCATAGAACTACATGCAGGAATAAGGTTGTGCATTTAACTAAAAAACAAAAACAAAAACAAACAAGGACTCTGGGTTAAATTTTGATTTTAGATAATTAATGCTTATTGTAGCACAAGTATGTAATATTGCATAAGATATACTTATACTAAACATACATAAACATATATAACAATTGATATATATGTATGCATACACATATATCATATATGTTTAATATATGTATATATACACGTATATATTATTTATACTCTGATTACTTTGTTAAATTTGAATTTCAGACAAACAGTGAATTATTTTTTAGTATGTTTGAAATATTGCATGGTATATACCTATACTAAAGACAATTCATTGTTTACCAGAAATTCAGGTTTAACCGGAGTTCTGCATTTTCTGCCAACACTACACAGGAAGCATCGGTGTTTCCCTGCTGGCTGAAAAAAGAAGAGCATGGTGACTGACTGCTGTGCAGGGAGTAACCTGTGAGTCACTCAGCAGAAAGAGAGGGAGAGCAGCAGGCACCAGGGCAGAGACCACAGAGCTTCAGAGAAGGTTTTGGTCACAGGTGAGCAACACTTTGTGGCTCCTACCCAGGCCCCAAATAGGGTAGAGCCGAGGGATTATAAACCAGCCAATGGCTTCTGACACACTGCCTCCTTCCCTTCCACTGGTAACCCTAGTCTAGAAGTCAAAACACTATAAGGATGGCTAATTTGTCTTTGGAGTAAATTATTACTTTCTTGTCAAGATAAACACCCGAATAAGAGCTTACAGACCTATTTATTCAGAGCTTGCTATGGAAAGGGAGTTGGCCACCATCACTTGCTTTGGGGAAAGTAGAAAATCACAGCAGAAGTTGGGAAAGCTTTACAGCAGGAAAAAAAAGATAAGACTTCAGGGATTCTCTGATGGGAAGTTTTGGCATGCGGAAGCTGGAGATGGACTAACTAGAAGCAGGGCACTTTGTATGATTGGTTTGGAGACATTCTTTGACTTTCTCTAATTGGTCCTGAATTGGCCCTGAAGTGGGGCAAAAAATAAGAAAGCTGATAAAGACTTTGACCAAGTCTTTATCATTTTTTAGCCAGTTGCTACAGAAATTGTTGTTCATCTCCCTGGGCTGTTGGCTCCAGAGTTTGTGGGTCAGAGTTCTATTGCACATATGGTCTGATCACTGTCCAGCTGTATATTTAGTCTCTCAATATGGATGTTTTATGAATAAAATTAAGACGATTCGTTTAAAGCTCTTGGGCAGTGTCTGGCAGAGTATAGTACATCATAAAGCATTGTTATTATCAATAATGATAATGGTAATTAATATTATTAGGTTTTATTTTAAACAGTCTAGAATACTAAGAAACTTAGGAACAGTAAGTCTGGAAAGTTTTGTTTTTTCTTCTTCACTAGCGAATATAAAAATAAGGCTTATGTTGATGCATAGGAAATTGTTACTTTTGTAGGTCAAAAATGTTTAAATAAATATCTACAATTGTTAATGAATCCACTACCAAATATTAATTATAAATTATTATGGCTGATTACATATGTTGAAAATTACATGATAGCGGCTATACTTATTTTAAAATCTTTATCAGTAATATTGTTCCCTTTATACTGCTTCAGCTTGTTATTTTACACAGTGAAGATGTCAAAGTTTTAGAAGAAAGATATGCATAATTACAGATGGGGTGATAATTACTTGGAATAATTAGCACAGAAAAATTGTTGTAAAAGGAATAATCAATAAACATAAGGAATGGTAATTTACATCACCTCGATGTTCCCCCAAATTAGAATACTTCTGAAGTAGTAAAATGTTTGAAGCTCAATCATTTGCCTGCTGTGGTATTTTGCAAAGTGCATTTAGAGAAAAGTGCTGCATAAAAGAATTAAGTATTTGTAACTTTAAGAGAGTGAGTTAAATTGCTTTTTGATAAACTCAAGAGCTTCTTAGAGGACTCTCACCTCCAGGTTTAGCTTGCTGGCTTTCTGTAACGTCCTAATATGAAGTAAGCCCACTTATTGCCTACTTAATAATTTGCATATAATCACTCATTACTTGGTGATATTACTTTTAGGTCTGTTTTATGTAAACAAGGAACATGGTGAAATAACCCTACAATAAACATAATGGTATCGTTCAGGCTGTATATCAAAATGCTCTCTTTATGACCCGCTCCACTTTCACACATTTAAGTAAATTGGGAGAGGTGGAGGCCTACATTTTATCTTAAAAAGCTGTTTAAATTTAGTTAAGCCATGATTTCTGTTATATTGTCCAGGTGAGCTAAATGTGAAAATTGAGTTTACTGGCTCTGAAATGAAATAAGCATTTTAGGTTGTTTTTCCCAGACATCATCATTTACTGTATTAATAATGAGACTTGCCAGAGAGATCAATTCAATGCATCTTTTTTACATGCAGATTACTCAAACTGTCTTGTCACTTATCTTTGCAAGAAAACTTTTGCTTTCTAATAGTTATAAACATGTACATTAACAGCAACTAAACCTTAATTCAAGTGGTACTCTACTTTAAAACTATAAAAGAAAATTGTATAGAGTAAATGAATTTCAGCATATGCAAATATTTCAGAAGATAAATTTCTTCTCCATAATTTAGGTTCATTATTCTAAAAATAAATGCTTTTTTTGCATATGGTAAGGTTGCTCTTATCCAAATCTATTTCTATATTTAAAGAGAAAAGTAAATTTTCCCACACAAATTCCAGAAATACGTTTCTTTAAAAACTTTACTATCTTAAGATAATTATTTGGCATGAGTACAAATATCACTGAGCTGTTATTTTGGTGTCTTTTACACTCTAGTATTTTTAAGGTAATCGGAACAAATGCCAACACATATAGACTAATAATTTTATATCTTACAATGGAAATCTACTATGGTTACACATAATCAGAATTATTACCTGCCCAGGAGATGTGTGCTTAGCCAGTTTGTTAAAGCTTCCATTTGAATAGCTTTTGGAAAAAAAAAAAAAAAAAGCCTGAATATCAGAGAACATTTTTGCATTTTTCTTTCGTCATCTATTTCCCATGAAATAACTGAAATAACTTGGTATCTAATTGCAAAGATTCAAATTCATTTAAAGCATAGTAATTAAGGAGTAGTTATAATACCTTTTATGGCTTTCCATTTACTGTTCCTTAATTTTACAACTACAAAAATAATACCAAGTGCAGTGAATATAAAACTAACTGCAAAACTTCTCAGGATAATCTTCCAGGCATTTAGCAGCCTTTAGCCATATGGGTTTTACATGTATAATTCCAAAATGGCTCTTATCCATATACATTTATGGAGAAATTTTTTTTTTAAAAGAAAAATATATTTGGGTGATGTTGAGGACAACTGTTAGCAACTATGAATCTGAGTTTGCCACAGGCCAAATATTATCCATTGTAAACCACTGAGTACAGGCTTGCCTTTTGTGTGAGCAACTTGTATGAGTCCTTGTTTATCAGCAGTACTTCTAAATATCAAAACAAAAAATTGAACTTTTTATTTTTGGCTTTGTTTCTGAAATTAAAGCCACTATAAAAATCTTTTTAGAACAAGGACTGTTTCTTGTTAGAATGATAGCTGACATGATGATGGCCCTGTCCAGAAACCTGGGTCCCTCCTTTAGGCACCTGACCTGTGGACCCTCTTCCAGCATCAGTGTGTGTTGCTGTGACCTTCAGAAGATGGCTTGGGTGCTTGAAGTTGCCATGTCCACTCAGAGGGTGGCAAGTGCTTGGGAGTTTACTTTTGCTGATGCGGCCAGGCCAGAACACAATGACTGACTGTTCTTCCTGTTAACACTGAGAAAGGGAGAGAGGAACTATCAGATCCCTTCTGAGAATTGACTACTCCAGAGACCTTACCCTTGGGGACAGACTGAGGCTGGGACTTTACCTAAAATTACATTTTTGCTTGGCTCCTTTCTCTTCCCATCCTGTTTTCCCTACTTTCTTTTCCTTAAACCCTTGACTCAAAATCAATTTATCAGAGAAACAATAAAACACAAATTGTATCTACCTTTCACATTGTGCTGTGTAAGCCAGCAGTTTGATCAATAATTGTGGAATGAATGAATACTAGAAATGTAAGTAAAGTGGTTAAGGAAGACATCCTCGGTTTAGAGGATTTAAGTAAATTTGATCATTTTATGATTGCTTCTTTTCTTCCTTTCTCGCGAGTGACTTGTTATGGCATATGACTGTCAATTCTTAGAAACCATATGACTTACTACTTGACATTCTGGTGACTTTTAAATAGCAGTGTGGGGAAGGACAAAAGTACCGGGTACTCAAGAAATTTTACCATATTGAGGAAATTTTTGTTTCTATAATTCTAAAAATGCACAGTCAATTGTAAGTGTTCTCTGTGACTGAATGTAATAGTCACAGGAAAATCTCTTGGAATAGGTAATAGCACAAAAACTAAATTTAATAGTTCAATGATCAAGGGGAAGAGAGTTGCAAAAAGATGCTTTACAAGAACTTGAGTAATGGTAACACAGATAATGCAAATAAAAACATCAAAATCACATATTTTCAATGTTAAAGTTTTAATTTCAACTTTAAACATTGATATCGAAGCTAATGTATCTGCTTTTACCATGACCCCCTCCATCACATTTATACTACATAATTATTGTCAGCTTAATATAAGG
>CM053513.1:60278899-60371226 GCA_028627145.1 Eidolon dupreanum
AAGTTTTAATGCTTTGTTTGTATTCAATAAAAAATTCTCCTCTCATAAATTTCCTTCACAGTTTATTTTTAAGAATGTTCTTCCTATTTATCCTAAATATGAATGCATCTTTGACTAATATAAATAAGATTTTGGTATCTATTAACCCATGTTTCAATATCAATAATTACTTAGTCAGCTCTTTTTTTCACCTAAATTTTTGCTGGTGTGTTAAAAATCAGACACATTGGAAGATGCAAATGAGTAAAAACTAATATGAAGCTAGCTCTGTCAACTTTTGCATAATTTTATTTGCTTTTCCAAAAGTCACTTTCAAATACTTGTTACAAGTAGCAAAGATTCCTATTTTGGTGCTTGCTCTGCACCTATCCTTAGCCCAGAGTCACAACTGAGGTACCTAGTATGCCATTCTAAAATCAGCTTAAACCATTCAAAAATGAATAATTTATGAAGTGACTTCTGTGTGCAATTGAATTTTCTATTTTAGTCTTTGGTATAATAATATATACAGCAAGCCAAATAACAATGTTTGTTAAACGTCTCTTGCAATTAAAGTATCAGTGAGTTTTCACAGACTTTTTAACTATATTTCCAATATTTCTCTCAAAAAAGTATTATTTATACTTATACTTGCAATTACTCAACTTTGTTCATTATGATTCACAATAAGAAGCTATATTTAAAATTTTTCTGTAAAATAGAACCAATAGGAAAATTACAATGCAATATTGTTTCATATGTTTTAAATAGCATAATCATAATAATAGTGTAGGAACATCAGCAGGGTACTTTATAAACATTATTTCATTTAATCCTCACAATCATGCTGAGAATTAAGTATTATGCTGTTTTATAAATGAAATCACTGTGGCTCTAATAGTTTAGTTAGCTTGCTCCAAGTCATACTTCAACTCAAGTTTTCACTTTCCTAGGCCAGTATTCGCTCCATCCTGCCACAGTTGAAAACAGAATAGTTCAATTCTTGTGCTTTTCTACTATAAAATAAAATTTAACAAACTTTCAACCAAATGTTTCCACCATATTAGCAGCATGTTTGTGAGGTTGTTCCACAGAGGTGTCAGCATTATACTGAAGTAATTGAATCCCATTGATTTGAAGGCTCTACATTAACAAGAACAATTCTGGGCCTGAAAGTCATTACCTAAAGAGCCTTCCAGTCCTACCGTTGCATATAAAACAATTGCCAAAACACAGAAATGCAACGTAAGGACATATTCCTTAATTCTTAGGGTATATTAATTCTTACAGCTGGGTTAAATATAATATGAATAGAAGTCAATACATTCCTATAGAAGAAATAACCTATAATCTCTCATTCATCTGCATTTTGCTGTATCTACTAACCAATATCAAAATCTCATCTTTAGATAAAGACAATTCTCTCTCTCTCTTTCTCTCTTTCTAAGTAAATAAGAATATATATATGTGTACATACATAATTTATTTACTGAGTCCTAGATGTTTATTTCTGCCTTGACAAGAAAAAAAAAAAAAGAAAAGAAAGCCAAGGCAATAATGCTTGCCTACAATGTTGTGAAAATTGAAAAATTTTGTATGAAACTAACACAGTGCCTGTTAAATGATAGGCAAAAAATATATGGTAATTACGATAAAGCAGATACTATTATTTTATTAAGATTATCATAAGTAGATCATGTTTTGACATCACTTTCTAGGATTAATTTCTTTTACCATGGAGCTGTCTCATGTGACTTTGCATTGCCTTTGTCACAAATCTTGACTACCACAGGCTCTTCCTCTAGCCCTGCCCAGTGAAAAGCTATGCTAATGTTCCAGTTCTCTAAACAAGCTCATTTACAAAGTGGGTTGCAGCAGGAGGAACAGAGTGATGGGCAGATGACCAAGTACAGATTTATACCTGTAGTGCCAACACCTTAGGGGAATTCTAAGGTTTGAGAATATGTAGTTGGCATGGTAAAATGAAAAGGCAGTAAGTAAGATTTGTCAGAGAGAAAAAGGCCCCAAATCAGCTGGTCAAGATTTCTCAGCATGATTTAAAAGTACAGAAAAAAAATACCTTTCTTTTAAGGTGCATACTTACCTGCCACATCTAGATAGGGACTTAACTCTTATATGCTATAGCTGGTAAAGTACAGAAAATATGGTGTCGCTTAACAGATTATATAAGAGATATGTACATTACAGTAGCTGAAGTTGGAGCAAAAATTTTCTAAAAGTAGAAGAGCCTTGTCAATTACTTACTCATAAATCAGAAAAAGGGTCACGCCTAGCCTAGAGCCTGAGGAGAGGGCCAGAATAAGTAATTCACTACAAGGCTGGCTGTAACAAAGTTAAAAAATAACACTAAAAGTGATGGAGCTTTGAAGAGTGTTTTCTTTGAGAAAGGCTCTGATACTATAATAATGAGTTTGTAAGAAATAATAGTCACATTTCCTGGACGACTGTCCTGTTTTATTTAGGGGCAGAGCACTCGTATAAGACAGGTAACTCTAGTTCAGTAGCTTTAAGACTAGCCAGTTCAACTTCACAGGAAGGAAAATTAGCAAATCACAGAGGATTCCTACATGTTTTCCAAATGATTCTCTTTCTTGGTAGCCGTGGGTATATAAAAAAAACAATCGAGATAGACACCAACTTTTTTTCTTTTGGTATTAGGAAAAAAAAAAGAGAGTAACATTTTCACAGAATATAAAGAAGATAGAACTGATCCATAAAACATAAATCATTTTAGAAAGCATTTCATATATTTCTGTTCTACATTTTAAATATTCCTAATACCTCGTTCTGTTTCCACCTCGGTAACCAAAAATTCATACCTATTGTTTAACTCAGAATATGTTACAATAAGATCAGAAGAGTGTTTTCCATTGGGCTTACATTTCTTTCTACTTTTCTATATTGTGAGTAAAATTTCTGGACAATTTCTTAGTCTCTTGATTGTGAGCAAACTTACTCACTTATGTGCTTCTTTTACCTGGGGAACAAACAAAACATTCTCTGTCCTCCAACTTGCCAATGTCTTTCAGCATATTTTACGTAATCATGATTCCTTTATGTAGGCTATTGTGACAATATGAAATTCTCTGCATACCTGTGTCCTTCTTTTGATCTAGTTCTTTGAAGAGCTATCTTAACAATTAGTCAATAGTTCTTTGCCTTTTAAATTTTTTTTCAATTTCAGTTGCCATACAATCATTCTTCACTCTTAATATACTTCCTCATACATTATCTCATTGGATCTATAAAGTAAATGTGTGATGTAGTCAGGGCAGGTTTCTATATCCTCATTTTGGAGATAAAAAAATACAGTATTATAGAGCAAAATTAATTTGCTCAAGATTATGCAGTTTGTAAATAATGGAATTAAAACTGGAATTTAGGCTTTCTGTTTCTATTCCAGCACCCTCTTTTATAGTTTATTGCCATCTACAACTGTGCTAATTTTTACACAATATA
Source organism: Eidolon dupreanum (assembly GCA_028627145.1). Lineage (NCBI taxonomy): Eukaryota > Metazoa > Chordata > Mammalia > Chiroptera > Pteropodidae > Eidolon > Eidolon dupreanum. The sequence goes on from CM053513.1 coordinate 60,282,359, forward strand.
CAAAGTAAAAGGAAAATATTTTACTTAAGTTTAAGGTCCTAACTAGTTTAGAGTTATACTAAAGCCATAGAAATTAGATTTGTACAATTATAGTGTTAATTGTTTGACTCATTTAACACACACAAAAAAGAGTTAAAGAAAATAGACACTTAAAAAGTTTATTTGTTCAATCAATGTATGTTGTTTAGTAACTGCAGAGTCATTAAAATGTTATACTTTACAAAATCTTATAATATAAGAAAAAATTGAAATGAAACAAAAAGAACAAAAGGAGGAAGGAAATAAAAAGATGAATTATTGGAAGAAAAAGAGAAAACTTAATAATTACCGAATATTTACTATGACATGTGTTTTCACTTATAGCACTGCATCTAATAGGTAGAGTTACAGTAGGAAAGGGCTAGCTTAGAGACAAGTGTAAGAGGGCACCTCAGCCAAGTCAGTTACCATTTGGACTGGCATAGGTGGCTATAATGTGAGATGTGCAGTGTTCATTAAGGAGATTGCTTCATGGGATATGAGATTCATAATAATAACTAGGAAACAAGTTGTATTATTTCATGCAAAGTTGTACTTGTTCATGTTTCTCTAAATTTAGAAAGGAAGAGTTTTGTACCAGAGAAGTATATGTTCTTTTTATGTGCTCAGCATCTATTCCTCCTGTCCGCTACTATCAGCACTTTAATTTATGAGTGGAAAGTAGCCCCCTTCTCATTCTCCATCTGTGTGATTAGAGTGAAGTTGACCATATTCCCCATTCTGCTTCAGGATAGGGCATGTTATCTGTACCTGGCCAATGAGAATATTCCATGGCCCAGAATTTTTTGGAGGATGATTTCATATTCCAAACTATATAAATCAGACTCAGTATTGAGACTTTTCCTTAAACTGTCAAAAGTAGCGAGTTCCTCTCTCAAGGGTTGCTAAACTAATAGAATGTTAGGCAGGAATTAATCCTAAATATATTCGACACCTCATGGTGAAATCATTCTTTAGAAGAAGTCAAAACAGAAGAAAGCTGAACCCAGATGTGAAAGGACAGTGCTTCCTGCTGTCATAATTTGAGCATGTGGACTAAAGTGGTATCTGAAGACAGATGCCCCAGACTCCTCAGTTATGTGAGCTACTGAATTCTTAGCCCTCACTTTAAAGACAAGCAAAACAAAACAAAACAAAACAAAACAAAACAAAACAAAACAAAACAAAACACACCTACTAAATTTCAATGTGTAAACAAAGGGTTTAGGCCAATATAAGTTCAGATTTTATATTCTAAGTACATAATGGAGAGTTCATGTAGGTTTTTACAGATTGGGGAAATTTATGAAAAAGTTGTGGTATTTCTTTTCTTGGTAGTTTTTAAAATTTATCAGAAGCAGATAAAAAGTTTAATATTATCAAAATGATTTATTGGGATGAGGAAGACCTGGACACTTGGAATAAAATTGAAGTGGTAAGGTTGAATCTGAATAATGTTTGAGATGAACTGGCTATAAAGCTGCAGAGAAAGGGAATGTGAAGATTTTTATATGAGAAATTCAGAAGAATAGTGTTATATCGAAAGATGAGAGAAAGTTATGAAATAGAATCAAATCACTTTGGTAAGTAATATCTTCAAATTACTTTAAAATTTACAAATTCACTTTAGAAAACTGTGTTTAACATACTGATTGTAAAGAAATTTCAAAATATTTTATTCATTGCCTCCACTTATTTTCATTGTCCAGTTTTATGCTGCCTGTAAAATAAAATGTATCAAACTAGTCAACTACATTTATATTTTTCTTTAAACATTGACTTAGTATTTGCCATGAGAATGATATGCAAATTATATGTAATTTTTGAATCACAATAACAAAAAATAACAGACTTATGAAATGACCACTGAAGTTGAGCAATAGGCCCTTCCCAGTCTTATAACAACACACTGCATTCCCCTCTGAACTCGATCCTCTTCCTATCCATCCCCACCATTCCCTCCACCCACATTACCACTATCTGGGCTTCACCAGACACTTTGAACTGCCAATATACCTGCTGGATCATTTACTTCTTGAAGTAAATCCTTTAGAAAGTGTTTTAGGAAACAAAATTATCTCAATTTTTTAAAAATTTGTTTATTTAAGTTAGTTTCAACTATACAGTACATTGGTTAGACATCTATATAATTCATAAAACATTACCTACCCCCAATTGCTCCCTTCTTCCCCTGGTCCTCCACCTAATCATCATATTAATGCTACTTGCATTCTCTCTGTCTTGCTCCCCATCCCCGTGACCAACTATCAACTACTAATTTGTACTTCTTTAACCCTTCACCCCATTCTCTCAGCCCCCCAAACCCACCGTACGTCACCAAGTTGTCCACTATATTCATGAGTCTGTTTTTGATTAGTTTGTTATTTTTGTTCCTTAGATTCCACATATAAGTGCAATCATATGGTATTTATCTTTCTCTCTCTGATTTATTTCACTCAGCATAAGAACCTCTAGGCCCATCCATGTCTTTGCAAATGGTAGGATTTCATTTTTTTTAAATGACTAATATTCCATTGTATATATGAACCATAATTTCTTTATCCAATCGTGTCTTGATGGGTATTTAGGTTGCTTTCATATCTTGGCTATCTTAAATTGTGCTGCCATGAATATTGGAGTGCATAGATCTTTACAAATTATTGTTTTGGTTTTCTTTGGATAAATTCCCAGAAGTGCAGTTGCTGAGTCAAAAGGTATATCCATTTTTAATTTTTTGAGAAACCTCCATTCTGTTTTCCATAGCAACTGTACCAACTTGCAATCCCACCAACAATGTATAAGGGTTCTCTTTTCTTCACATCCTTACCAACACTTGTTTTTTGACCTATTGTTGATAGACATTCTTACAGGTGTGAGGTGATATCTCATTGTGGTTTTAATTTGCATTTCTCTGATGGTTAACAATCTTGAGCATCTTTTCATATGTCTTAACCATCTATATTTCCTCTTTGGGAAAGTATCTGTTCAGGTTTTCTGCCCATTTTTTAATTGGACTATTTGTTTTTTTGTTGTTGAGTTGTGTAAGTTCCTTATATATTTTGGATATTAACCCTTTATCAGATGTATCATTAGTGAATATCTTCTTTCAGTCGGTTGTTTTTTTGTTTTGTGGATGGTTTCTTTTGTTGTACAAAACTTTTTAGTTTGATGTAGTCCCATTATTTAAGTTTCTATTTATCCCTTGTACTTGAATTATCTTTGGATGTTCCATTTCTACCTGACAGTTATCTTGAACCATCAATTTAACATATTTTGCCACTCTTATCTACCTTACTCATATTTTCTGTAGAGCCCACAGTCAGTCTAAATTTCTTTCACCTCTTTTTATGAATTCTGCCTTCTTTCTCTGGCTGCTTTCAAAATCCTATTTCTTTCAATTTTAGTTTACCCAGCTTTTAATTTTGCTTGTAGTTACATTTAATGGTTTTTCAAATAAATAATTTAGCTGATTTTCTCTAAATATTTAAGTTAATAAAGATAATTTTTAAATCTATGAAAAATGTTCACATTTTCCTCTTTGACTCCTTACTCTCCACAAAGTTAATAGTAATTTTATTACTGGTACATATACATATATGTATGTGTTTGTGTGTGTTTGTGTGTATATATACATCTATAATTTATTTGACTTATGCATCAAATTCTTACATTATATTACATTTGATTATCACATGATCTTTTAATTTCCTTGATTATTTGTTCTATACTAAAGCTTTCTCATTCTTATATTTTTTATTTTAATTCATGTTTCAGTTGGCTGGAGTTTTTCTTAGAGATATATATTCAAGAATGATAGGTAGATCTTTGCCTTTAGTGGCAACTTATTTGAGTGGAGTTTTTCACCAAGAACCTTCTTTTTTGAAAATATCAATAGTATGTAATTACCTGAATTTAGTGAAGCACAGAAGTCTGATGCTGTTATTTATAGACAAACTTTTAATTCTGCATGGATAAATATTAATCTTTATTCTTAAAATTAGGTCACAAATGAGGGATTATTAAAATTAGTAAAAGAAACTAGGCAGAGTTTAGATCATGGAGATCTTACTTGATATGCTAAGTAAGATATGGGAATCATTCTTAAGGTTATGGGGTATTTTATTATTTCATTATTGTTACTGCCACCATAAGCCTTATTATAATCAGAAAATCAGCTTTATGCAGGAAACTCCAATTTGGCATCCTGTCTGCCTCGGTTAGCTATTGCCATTTGGAAATCACAGTAGTGACCTTCACACACACATTTATTTAGCTTATAAATCCGCAGGTCAGAAATTTGGATTGATCTCAGCAGTGTGGTTGTTTCAGTTTGGTCTGGTCTGGAACTGGCTAATCTCAGTTTTAATAGTTCAGGTAGGTCTGCAATGGCTATGTAATGGCCTCAGATGAGACCACAACAACAACTGGGTCTTCTCTCCAGGTGACTTGTCATCATTTAGGACATTCTCTGGAGCTTGTTCACAAGGTGATAGGGTTCAAAGGCGAGCAACAGGGCAAGTTCCTATATACAAGCACTTTTCAAGTCTGTTTGCAACCTTTTTGTTACTGTTCCTGTGGACAACATGAAATCGCAGCTCTAAGCCCAGGGCTAAGATGCAAGAAGCACTTCCAAAGAGCCTGGAAACAGGGAAACCTGAACAAGTCAAGACATTATTGCATTGATCCACCACACTTGCCTGCATGGACTCTGAAATGCTGGGACACCTGACTTGCAGAATTCTTCCAGGGAGGGTAGATATGGGTAATTGGTGATCATTGAAGCTGCTCTAGTGTTCTGCTTCACCTCTGGTCTTAGCTTTAAAGGCCCCTTCTAAAAAAAATTAATTCTGGATCTTGACTCACATTGCTGAAAATATAAGTTAAATTTGTGTAGTTGTAGAAGCAATGAAACATTTAAAATATAAAAAAGCTTAAACTGAATGAAAAATATAAAAAATTTTTATTCAATATATCTATAATAGTTTTATTATTTAATAAAATAAGTTCCATTTGGTGAAGTTTGGAAATATTAAAGTTACTGTCTTAGAACTTTATTATAATTGTTGATTTTCACATTGAGCAGCAGAAAGAAGAAATTTTGATGGAGAAATAATAATAAAACTCATGTCCATTTTGGCCTGATTCTTATGCCCCATATGCTGCCAAGCCCCTCACATTTTGCTACATTAGGACACTAAATGAGGCATTGGCTTGTACAATTCTAGATGCTACGTTTTGCAGTACGAATAAATATTTATTAAAACATTATGTAATTATACATTTATTACTACTTAATAATATATATTTAATTATAATCTTAAAGTTTCTTTGCCTTATTAGTTCTGATAATTATATTGTTCACTATTAAAGAGTAAAACCATTTTTCTTAACTTTAGATGAGAAAGATCTAATTTAACTTACAGACAAGATATTATTATTCTTTAATATATACATTATGTTCTACCTACTTTTTAAATGCCCTTTTGGTAACATTATGAATGGTTTATTCATTTACCCAGGAGTTCTTCTTGACTTTCCCTCCACTATTAAGTGCTTCTCAACCCTGACTTAAAAGTTAGTCTTTTATAACTGATTCCTGTTGAAATGACTTACTTAAAAATAAAAAGATCTGTACAAAATAGAAATTAGTTTTCCAGTTTCTTTAGAGCTTCCTGAAAAGAAAATTAGCCTAATGATTAAGAATTAGTAGGAAGCATTTCAGAGCACTTATAATATCCTACAGCATGGGGACCTGGCACCAGATCCTTAGGTAAGAAACTATTCTCTCTTTATTACCTTTTGCATGGATTATCTAGGGGCTTTTAGTATTCAGTCTTTCTCTCCTTTTCCCTTGTGTTCCTAACAATATGCTATGGATATTTTCAGTAAGACACACAACTGCTGCTGATGATAATAAGAACTGCTCACCTGCTTTCTCTTTGCCACGTATTGCGAATGAACTGACTAGTCAGGGTATGCAGTGAAAAACCTTACCAGGACGCTGTAATTGGAAGAATGATGACAGAGGAAGAAGACTGGGTAAACTGGGCACAAGAAAAATGTGATTAGCACAGCATGTCTCGGTCAGACCTCAGGGAAGAAAATGTTTTTTTTCACTCTCCACTAGCTCTGCTGCCTCAGACCAGGTGGCTGTTGATTACATCCCATGTCCAGGCTGGGTCCAGGTCTCCTGAAAGCACACCCTCTTAATTAGTTATAGTCGACTGACTCAATGAGCCGGAAGGTTAAATCAGACCTCCTGCTTCATATTTTGTGTTTTATGTTGGAGACAGAATTGGTTACAATCTTTTTCTTTTACTTTTTTTGGGGGGGGGATTATAATCTTTAAATGGAATTTCTCAGGGTCCTTGTGAACATTAAGAGTCTCTCGAATTTGCTCTTCTCAACCAAATTGGAAATTAATGAACTTAATTAGCAACCCAAATCTAAGAAACGTTCGCATTTAAAGATTATGGGATAATTTTATTCCATAATATGTGTTGAACACTTACTGTGACCAGAGCAATAAAGCACTGTGGGGGGATTTCAAAGTAAATAGATAGAAAGTAAATTCCCTCTCTTCCAGCTATGCTGGTCCATGTCAGACAGTCTTCAAGGAGTGTTTCCAACAGAGGTAGAAAATGCAAACCTAAGATTACAAGGCAAGTCTTTTAAAACTGCGAAAGTTAGTAAAAAATGAAAATGCAGCCAAACATCACAACTTCATAGAGCTATACAATCTATGTCTTTGGGTTAGATTATATTTTATAGATAAGTCACTTTCTAGCTTGCCATTGAACAATTTCTATTTCTCAGAAAAGGGAACATGAAATTTCTTAAGATGATAACTGTAGAGAAAGTAATTTATTTCATAAATTTATTCCTAACAAATATTTAAAAAGCTAATTCATTTTTTCCCTATTGATATGCTTGCTTCTCTTCATTCTACCCATTCTCTTTAATAATATCACTAACACAACCAGAAACCTTATGATTATAATTGATTTCTCCTTCACCTCTAGGTCATATTATCAACCAGAAATCATGTTATCATTCTAGACAGCTCTGTACATTCAAGCTCCTCTGACAACAACTTCCTCCTTTCCATCCCTATCGTCTTATTTTCAGCCTTATTGCATGTAACTTGGACAATGAGTATGGCCTTTTTGCATTCGATCTCTTACCATTGCAGTCCATATTCTACTCTGCTATAATCATGATCTTTAAAAAATTTCTGATGAATCACTGTTACTTATAGAAAAAAAAAATCTACACTTTAGTCATGGTATATGAAGAATGATAAAAGCTTAACATTTATACTGACTCAGTACTGTGACAATACTCCGAGGAAGATAATTTTATACAATTTATTCAAGATTTAAAAACTACCTTGTCAAAGACACAGTAAATAAGAAAACAGCTGATATTTGTTTAGCTCCATCTACCCAGCTGCAAAGATAGGTAAATGACTCTGGCCTACGTTTCCTGCCTCAACCCACTCACCACCTAGCATTGGAGCTCTAGTGGTATCACATCAGGATCTCACTTTCTCTCTTTCTGGATGGCCAACACTTCTTGTTAATCTGTCTCATCCTTACCTATCTTTCAGAATTGAAATCAAGCGTATTTTCATTTCTTCAGTATCTCCTAAAATTCTCTCCCAAGAAAGATTATTTAATTATTCATTTGCATTCCCATAACATTTCATATATTTCTCTATTGAGCAATTTTTAGATTATACCATAGTTATCTGGTTATTTATTCATCTCAACCAAATGACTACATATCCTTTGAGCTCTGGGAACATATGTGACTCTTTTTTTGATATCTATAGTTTCTGCTATAATTCATATTTCACATTAGAACTTCAATAAATATGTTAGGATGATATTTCAAAGAATTAGAGTGATCACATTAAAATGTTTTTTAAAAAAATATTTAGAAAGTCATTTCCTGCGAATTGCATGTAGCAATTTTGTTTCTTTTTTATTTGAAGAGTCCTTAGTATATAAAAGGTCTAAATATATTTATCATCTATGTACAGATAAGCAAATATCCCTATAATACATGAAATATATACATATTAAAATACATATTATAAAATGCATATTATTAACATATATAATAAGGTAGTGCATATAACACATATCTATTTTTAGTCTAGATAATTTATCAAATTAAATTACAGTTAACTTGAACAATTATTTTCCTGTTTTGCATCCTATCTTTAATATGGGATATTAATTTTTACAGCCACTCCAAATAAATTTGAAATAATTTATTGATGTGATTCATTTTGTAAAGAGAAAAAAAAACAAAGCTTGGAAATAAGTTTCAAAAAATCCTATGTGCATGATAAAGTTTGACTCTAAGAAATAGTTTTCTTTCACCAATTTTCTATTGATAATGTCTATGTTTTACAAGGTTTCATATTAATTTATAAACTATTGACAAGTAACACAGAATTTTCATTTATTAAAAATTTAAATAAATTATGCACCAAAAAAGATAAATCCAAATCTTACAGTTTTCTTGACCTACAATACATTAACCTGTTTTGTGCACATTTGTTCCAGCATTCTTTTTTCTCACAGATTTTATAAGTTTTCTCTATCTGCTTCTGAATTGTGTAATTTAATTTATCAATAAATGAAAAGATGCTCAAAGTCACTAGTCATCAGGGAAATGCACATAAAAACTACAATGAGATATCTCCTTATAACTATTAGAATGTCTATCATCAATAAGACAAGAAATTTAAGTGTTGGCAAGTGGGAGTGCACTGTTGGTGGAAATGTAAATTGATGAATCCACTGTGTAAAACAGTATGGAGGTTTCTCAAAAGTTAAAAATAGAACTATCATATAATCCAGCAATTCCACTTTTGGGTATTTCTCTGAATAAAACAAAAACACTAACTCTAAAAGATATATGCACCTGCATGTTCATTGCAGCATTATTTAAATAGCCAAGATATGAGAGCAATCTGAGTGTCCAGCAACAGATGAATGGTTAAAGAAAATGTGGTACATAGGGAGTATTTTCTTAATCTGTTGAGATTTTGCTTTTTGGCAATTATCATCAATTTGGTTCAAATAAACTCATTAAAGTTCAAAAAGAAAAGAAGAGAAAAGAAAGTGTGGTACATATATACAATGAAATATTTTTCAACCATAAGACAGAATGAAATCTTGCATTTTGTGACAGCATGGATTGACCTTGAAGGAAATATTATGCTAAGTGAAATAAATAAAGCAGAGATCTAACTTATATGTGGAATCTTCAAACACACACACATACACACAAGCTTATAGATACAGAGAACAAATTGATGGTTGCAAAAGGCAAGGGTTGGGGGAGTGAAATGGATGAAGGGGGTCAAAAGATACAAATAAATGAGTAAGAAGAATTAAGGCCCCCAGATAATCCCTGTAATTTGTGAATATGTTAATTTACATGGCAAAAGAGACTTTACCGATACATTTAAAGTTATGGAATTTGAGGTGGGAGACTATCCTGGATTATCTAGGTGGAGTCCTTAAAAGCAGAGAATTGTGCCTGGTTAAAGTCAGAGAGAGTTTTGAAACAAAATGTGATAGAGAAACATTTCAGTGGAAAGTACTCAATGCTAGATTGCTGGCTCTGAGATGAAGGTGCTTGAGCAAGTTAAAAAGAGAGACCTCTTGGTATTAAGAGTGGTCCCCACCTGACAGCCAACAACAGCAACAACAATAAAAAAATAGGAATCTCAGTCCTGCAACCACAGGAAACTCAGTTCTGCCAACAACCCAAATGAGAAAGAAAAAGATTCTTTCCTAGAGTCTTCAGAAAAGACACAGCCCAGCTAGCTCTCATCTCCGGTGTGACTCACTCTGGACTTCTGTCCTACAGAAATGTAAAATCATTAATTTTCCTTGCTTTAAGTCACTAAGTTCATTGTAATCAATTACAGCAACAAGAGAAAACTAATACAAGTCTTTAAATCTTTAATATTCAAACTATAGTTGTATGAAAGTCACATTTTTAAATTTTTGAAAATTATACTTTGACAATTATGAAATTTCCTCGAGTCTTCATGCCTATTTTGAAATGGCATACGTAAGCCTCTGAATAATGAATTGAGACATAATATTTAGTCCTTCTTTTTATCTGGCTTAGAAATTAATGATCTTCTCAGAAAAGATTGTTCTGCAAAAGCTCTGTTTTGAGGGTCTTGCAGAATTGGTCCTATTCCTGAGAACTGGCTGGGTCAGAGAGTGTGGAGAGTCCCTCACAACCTGTAAAATATTTCTTAGTTGAGCATCACCATTTTATATGCATCAAGGAAAAAAAAAAGGAACTACTTTGTTAGAGCCTTTAGTCTGGTAAGACAATATATCTATTAAATACAAAAGAAGTTTCTAAGCTGAGAGAAATTTGATAACTCTCCAAAGATCCATTTACAAAATAGATTGAAGAATGCCATTTCTTAGACAGAATGATGATGACAGCTTTGTTAAAAGTGTTGATAAGATTCTAAATGGTGGTGGGAATGATCTTATCTGATTTCCTCTTCTACTTTATGGGAGATGTTTTACGATTTTACGTAAGTAACTGGATACCAGTAACAGAGGATAAGAATTCTTCATGACATTTTAATTGGTTGAAAAAAAGTTATGTTTATAACAACTGTTTACTGACTAAAAGCATATAATTTCAACCAACTTTTGAAATGGAAGTATACCCTTAGAATATTTGGAAAATACGTTAAAAGTAGGCAGCTATTTACACTTTATTGTTCCTTCTCCTTCTAGAATATGAGTTAACTATTCAATAAGAAATTCGTTTCATGAAAGATCTGGAATAAAATTATATAAAAGTTTCTTTTTTTTTCTTGTATATACTTGGGAAAAACATCTTTTATTCAAAATCCCATTTTTCAAAAATGCGTTTTTTCAAGTACATTCATTTTCCTAGGGAAGACAGAACACACACACACACACACACACACACACACACACACACGTTAATTTACACTGCTTGGTTCCAGAAACAATACAGTTTACTTTAATAAAATATATATTATTTATACATTTGTGGAAATATATAAGATGTTTCTTAATGAAAAAATGTATTAAAACCATGATTGTATAAATGTATTCAATTCTACCTAATGTCTATATAATAGTTTGGCAATTAGTAAAAATTTATGAATTGTCTGAGCATTACTTCATAAGTTACCTTGAAATTCTTTTAATCTAAGCCATTTAGAAAAAAGGAATTCATCATTTTTGAAAAGGAAAAAGATAAAAGGGAAAAACGACCTGATATTTTAAATAACACAGCATGAAAAATTTTATAATGAGACCTTAACCTCAGGATTTGTATTTTTTAAAAATATAGTATGACTTATTATAGTGAGTTTGGAATTATAATGTAAGTTATTGTTCTAGATCAAATGCTAGCAATGGAGCAGATTTTACTTCCATTTTCCATCGCTCTGACAATAGTCACATGGAATACTGATCTTTGTATTTATTTTGCCAAAGTAAAACATGATCACATTTTAAAGGGAAAAATTATAAAGTATTAATTTTCTGAAACATATATATTCCAAACAATTGAAGTTTTCCTTTAGAAAACAATTTTTAAAAAGGACTTCAAAATTTTGGCTCTGAGTTAATGCTATGTTTCTTTAAAAGGAAATACTACCTTGTCTGTGATTTGATACCTCATTTCTGTAACTTGGTTGTAATAAAGTTTCTTAGAACAATCTGTTAAGAGAAAGGCCCTGATTACTCTGATTGTAGGTTCAGAAAATTACACCCTCTCTTTCCTATTTCCAGCCAATCATATTATCCCTAACTTAAAAGAGTCTCTCTTTTCCTTCGTCTCTGAGTCTTTTGACGATTTAGAGGCACTAATGAGATATATGGAGAGAGTAAGAGGTAGAGTGAGAACACAAGAGTGAGAGAAAGAGAGAGAGAGAACACATACATGAGAGAACGTGATTATCTTTAATCTTTGAAATTTCCCTCTTGGATTCAAAGTCAGCAGGGATAACTTTGTTGTTTATTCACTAGTTCCAAAATTTACATAAATATGATTGAAAAGTTAGCAGAAAATGTGTCTATTTTGTAGTACACGGGACAAAACAAATATTCTGAAATTAATAAGGATACTTAAAGAATAAAATACTCCTGGAAAACACTTTTTCTGTACACAAAACCTTTAAATTATATACTGTAGGCAGAGAGACAAGTATATGAAACTTAATTGACACTAGCAAATGATTGGAGATCACTTAAATTATATCATAATACTAAGAAAAAACAGTCATGATTACTTCTGTTTAATAATTGCTTTAGTTTGAGTTCATTTATACCATAATTTACCAAATATACATGCACATAAAAATGATTATTAGTTCTCAAGACAATTCTTCAATAAATTGTGTGTTGTGTCATTAATTATTTTCTCAAGATATATGAAGAAGCCTCCATGCAATTCAGTCAAACACAGATCTATCTAATGATATGTATGAAGTAACAGAATTTGTGTCAGCGTTTAATTAAATATAATTAAAAAGCTTCAGACTGCCATTACCTCTATGCTAAATAACATATATTATCCTCTATATTACAGATAAGAATATGCCTAATTATTTTATTTCTGGAATACATTGTAAGAGAACTCTTAAATAATAGAACTAGAAAACATGTTTCTCAGTGTTTTAGTGTACTTTCCTGACCAATTTGAAAATCATTAATTCCCAGAAAGTGAAACATGAATCAATGGATGTTGGCAGAAGGTATACCTTAAGCACTATTGCTAATGCTTTTCATTTTGTTTCCCAAAAGGAAACTTTCTGAATGCTGTAAAGCTAATAATATGCTCATCTGTCTGAAACATGACTGGGTTAAAAGATTTACGGTAGGGAGAGAAAGTCAGAATTTGGCTCTGCCAATGTTTATTTTTTGGATGAGTGATCTATAGCTAGGAAGGCCTATTAAGAACCAAGAATAAACAATATAAATAGATCGCATATATTAAACACATTCTCTTTTCATCCTCATAATGACCCTATAGGGTCATTTTGCCACATTTCATTAATGAGCAAACTGAGGTTGATCCAAGATAAGTAATTTGTCCAGGATTATAAAATAAATCGGTGGAGGGGACAGGGCCAGACCTGTTCTGCTCCATCTTTTATACCTAACTACCACACTAAATGTCTACCATACAATTCAAATTTATTGACTCTGAAATTGCCACTCTCGTGAAAATGATTGTATTTATTTGAATTTTTTCATTAGGTGAGACTGGAAAAGATGAAGTGAAAGAAATACAAATTCATGAAAGTTCTAGGGTAGATTAGAATTAGATTCAAGGATAATTTTTTGATTTTATTTATTTGTGATATTCTAATTATTCACAGAAAAAAATAATGGTGGTGTTTTTAATAAATCAATAGAATATTTTTTTCAGTTTCCATTTTTTTTTAAAAAAATCCCTACCAAAATAAAAGTAGTAGATAAAGTCAGTCTCCTGTATTAAATATAATTATAATTGTCCAATTTATCACTTCTATTTCACTTAAAATTTAATAACCATAACGAATCACTCAACTTTCTCTGCTACCTAATAATTAAGCACATTCAAGTGAATCAACAAGGCTTGAGCAACACTACATTTAAGGGAGTGAGGTCAGTATTACGAGATACATGATATAGGCCATCAAAATATCCTCAGTCAAGTAAAGAGGAATAAAACATAGGTTTTACCATCTATTGTAGAAGGTACAATATGAGAAATTCTGTACCAGAGATGTGAAGTGCAGTGATGGCTCAGAAGAGGTCAATGGAAACTTTAGAGAAGAATCAGCTTTTGCACTGGGCCTTGGATGGCAGGCAGACCATGTATGGACAGAGAAAGGAGTAGGCAGGAAAAAGAAACAGGGCATTCCTGAAAGAAAGAAAAGCCTGGAAAAAAAAAAAAGCATAGCAATAATGAATAATAGAGCATATTTTGTGTAATCTAATGTAATTCTCCTGAAGAGCAGTAATAGGAGTGACAATAGGATCATATTTTTGATTGATCTCTGAGGGGCCTTTGAATGTCCTATTAAGGAATTTGGTTTTAATCATTCCTTTTGAAAGAGATTCAGCAAATAGCTCATATAGTCTCTCAAATTCTCAGCTAAAACAGTCTGTAATGTAACCTAAAATAATGGGTAGTTAGTTTTTATAACTTTATTCTTGTAGAGAGTATTTATTTTATCATATAACTGCACTATAAAATTGCTAATGGAACAAATATATATGCTTTGAATTTTGGAGGTTTACTTTTGTTTAAATTTTCAGTGTTACTCTTCTAATTTAAAACATTGATCTAATCAATTCCAAAAGAGCTTTTCATACATTCTCAATAAAATGGTATTGTAGTTTTTTGAAAAAATTTCTTAAGATGTCCTTTATTCCACCTTACCATTCCTCCCTATCCTGAACTCTCTGGAAAAAAAGACTTACATGCAATATTTTACATTTAAGACTTTGTCCCTTTTCCCCTTACCATTTAAGTGATGTGAGCTGTTCTTTCATATTAAACTCATAGTAATAGCCTCTATATCCTTTGTCATGAAAACAAGGCACAGATGCATATATCTACATATATGTAGATATAGGTAGCCTGATGTAGTTAGCTAGTCTATTGTAGTTAGTGTAAATGTAAATAGGGTTTGTTGAAGGAAAACTTATGAGCAGAGAAATATCAGAGAACATGATATCCGTGGGTTCTCAGGCCAGAAGTGACTTAGACCTCCTATTAAAGGAAACAGCCAGCAGAGAACATCAGAACAAAGGTGGAAGAATAAGAACTCTCTTTTAAAGGAAGAGGTCTTGATAAAAAGACTAAGGCTCCCGAGCTCAGTATCTTTCATCAGCCAATTCTTCAGTGAGATTCCCTAGATCTACTGAAGGGCTGCTTGCCTTCTTACTCATTATCAAAAGAGGAGAAATGGGGCCTCCAAAGTTACTAAATTTGTCTCTTGTCATCAGTATAATGTAGTTGGTCAAATTCCATGTGAATTAATAGGTACAGTTAACTGATGTAACATCTGATAATTTAAATAGGAAAGACATAGCACAATGATGATTTAGTAGTAAACTAGAAACTGGGATGTGGTTGAGAATAGGTAGTATATAAATGGTATAATCTATTATTTCTGGCTTGTAGGAGCTTATAGTTTTACTGTAGTCTGAGAGATGAAATATGACATGTGAAAATATTTCAATAAATATGATGCTCTAAAAATTCAAAATGAGTTATAGAAATAATCACTGTTTTTTATATACACCTTTAGCATTTTTATGACGCAGTGATATGACAAAATAAATACCCTCTGGTTGAATAAAGTGATAAAAAGTAACTTCATATTTCAGAAAGGTTAATAAGTTGTTGAATGTCATTTAAAGTTTATAAAATTAATTTTTCTTTGACTATATTCAATATCAAATTCAAAACAAATTCGCATCTGCAACTGTGAGATGAAATTTTTTCCCAGCACATTGAGTGTTAACATTTTTATTCAGTTATTAGCTTTCCAGTTACTATTTTTATTTGTAGTTTTCAGAATGCAACACATACCCACCTGATAAGTAACAGCTGATACTTAGACTAATAAATACTTTTGGCACATTACTAATAATTTGTCATTCTTGTAGATATTGCCTTTCTATTTTTAGGTTCCAATCACTAACATGATATTATACACAGAACACAGAGGATTATATAGAATAATGAACCATTATAATTCAGCAAGTTAAATTTAATGCATTTTGTAATTGTCATAGATCCATATAATCATTAACTTTTTAGATTTATACAATCAGAGAAGAGTGTGCCTTGCATTCCAGTGCAACATTTTTCTTGGGATCTCACCAGGTAAATTTTTGTCATTTTCCATGGAAAATCATGCAATATTATGTAAACATTAAATTCAGCCTATACTCAATGAAAATTGCTTTTTGAAATTTCTAGCTATTCTTTTAAAATTTAAAACCAGAAATAGGCAAACAGATGGAAATTTTAGCAGGCATTTCCTGAAACAATTTTTAGTGTCAGATAATCATATACCTACATATTTAATTTTATGATACTAGATTATTTTCTTCTTGTTATTTTCTATTTTTCCCTGAATGACTTTAACATTTATTGCATACTGATAATTTTCTAAGTACTTGAATGTCATTTTATTTAATAATCATAAAACCAACCATGATATTTTTTCTTATCCCAAACTGCAGAATCAAAAACTCAAGTCAAAGAGTTTCAGTAAATTTTCCAGAATCACACGGCTAATACTTATGAACTCATTTTTATGCCCTCATTCCATTTATCTTGAAGAAAATGTGACATTAAAAGAGAGCTGAAATTATATTATTATTGTCTTTCTTTTAATCAACTGATATGACCTCATTTAGATTTGACTTTTGTTTAAGGAAAGAATGCCTAGTCCTAGTCTTTGAATTATGGGTTGTCTTTTATAGTTGCACAACAGTTTAGATAGCTCAATTTTCCTTACATTCACCTTTAACATTATCTAAATAAAGAGAAAAATTAACTGTTCAATATGTCACTTCCCACAGGTGCTAAGCACTTTCAAACCATAGAGAGAGAATTATTTGAAGTTGTTTATATGCAGACAAAGCTTGTCTGGTGGTATGCAGTTAGTCACAAGGTAAGTAGGACACCAAGAAAACAAACAAAAAACAAAAAACAAACAAACAAAAATCCACTAGAATACTGAATTACATATACAAGAATAACTTTAAATTATATCAATTAACAAGCACAAATCTTTTAAAACAAAATTTCTTTACTAAGTATGACTGTCTATTAATCAGTAGCCCCATTTACTAATAATCAGGAAAATGAATCTTCAGACGAGTAAACAAACCTAGACTTAAAAAAAAATCATACACATTATAACACTGCATCTAAAGCTATATGTTTCAGGGATGGAGAGGTTGATATGAAAAAGAGGAAAAATAAAAAATGTGGACTAGCATTTCTTAAAGTTTACAGTGTGCTTGCTACTTCACATATCCCATCTAATTTAGTCTTCCAACAACACTACCATGTATTCCACTTAACAGATGAAGAATTTGAAGCTAAATAAGTTAAGTAAATAACTGAAGTTCAGCTACATGAATATGAACAGAGAAATTTAAATTTATAGAATAAAAGAGCAATAAAAATAAGGCAAGAGAATTCGTTTGCTAATTGACTAATTGATAGCTTTTGCCTTGATTTACTCTACTTCCTCTGATGCTTTTAAGTTTAGCAATTCTTTATTAGGTTTCAAGATGTTCAAGTGAAATGAGTAAAGATGTGTGGTAAATATTTCCCAAGAAATCAAGTAGTTTATTTCCATTTCAATCACCTTGATTTTAGACTCTATACATAAAAATAGAAATTCAAATAAGTGAAGATTTACAGATATGTTGATAACTCAGAGGTTTAACTGTAGCAAAGGTAAATCCATAAAGTGAAACCCATTATATTTACATAATTTGCAAATTTAGCAAAACATGAAATATAAGTTTTGAAAGCTAGAGTGGGTGGTGATAGGAAAACATTTATAATGTTATCCATTTTTTTAAAAATTTCATGAAGAAGGTGGTAGTTTATGAATTACTTATCCATTAAAAGAAGCAACTAATCCAGAAGAGGGTTTTTCAAATTTTTGTAGTTGTGTGAAAGAAAGCTTATGTTTAGGTAGGAAGGCACTGAGTATGCAATTAAATATTAGATCATTAAGTCATTAAATCATTAAAAGATGGGTGGGGATGTTCCTGATCTGTTTTTCAATAAGTGAACAAATAACAAGCTGATATTTTGCCCATTCGACTGTCTGGAAATTACAGTTTTGGGAACAGATTTTCAGTTTTAGTATAGAATTTCTTGGAATTAATCCCAAAATAATATATAATCAGACCTAGTCTCTTTATCTTTTAATTTTTTCTTAGGTAAATAAAACCTATTTAATAAATACAAGGTATATAAACAAAAAGCAAAGCCATGTACTGTAACGTGGGATTAGATCTGAGAAGGGCTCTCCTGCTATTTGGGTACTCCACATGGTTTGCTGGTACCGCTGACTAACAACATGTACATATCCCAGAGCTCCTGTGGGATAAATCAGCATGTAGCACAGGCTGTTGATAATCATGCCTGACATGTACTTCTAGGTATTTGGCATCTAAAAGTACTGTGTGCATTTGTCAGTTAGCCAACTATATTCAGGGTTTGGGATGGGGATGGGGAAAAGAAACTAAGAGCAGGAAAAGTGTTAAACTTCAAGAAGTTACCTGATATTTGTATCTTCGGAGGAATCAAAAATGTTTTTGATTAATTAGGAGACATTTTTTTTTTATTTTGCCACCCCTTCCCCTTTTATTGGTTTTATCTGATTTCATTTCTAAGAAAAGTAAAAATAGGTAGTCTACTGCCAAGATCTATTCTCCAAAGATCTGGAAGCAACTCCTGATGACATGTTGTAAGTTTTTTGATTCCAGCCATTACTGAGCTATTCTTTTTCCTCATCTGGCAATAGTTTGCTATAAACAAATAAATTAAATAAATAAACAAACAAACAAACAAACAAATAAATAAATAAATAGTAGATGAAGCTGAGATTATTATAACCCTTGCTTTGGATAAGGGCTAATCATGTCAATTAGTGCTTCTTCTGAGATAGCATGCTGGGAAATTTTGTTACTTTTCTCATAGATGGATTTCTTCTTCTCTGTGTTTCAAGATGAAATCATTTCTTTTAGTAACATTCCCTGCCATTAACAATAGGCAGACTACAAGTTTTCTTCTCTATAAACAACTAGTGCCAAGTATTCTTTTGACTTCATGAAGTATTAATTGCCTTTTCAACATATTCTAGTAATGTTATGTAAGTGTGCTTAAATTCTGACAGATAGATACATCGAAAAAAATTTCTATGGGCAATAAAAGTATTTCTTGTAAAATAATATTCTCTTATAATTTTGCAAAGAACGCATGAAAAATTCAGGAGTTAATCATCAAAGATGTATGTCTATAAATTTAAAAAAGTAGTTCAAGTACTCTTAATGATTGTTGCTCATTCTGCCAAGGAAAGGCCATCTTACTGTAGGCTCCATAATGGGGCTGTTTTTATTAGTTTTAGCTAAAGGCTTTATCAGGTTTCTGTTTTTCTAGATTGCTATATGTCATGTAAGAGGGGTATTTTTATTGCTTTAAGACATAAGTGTGGGCAGTCAATAATTTCTCATTTTATCTTAAGCTAATAATGTGGAAAATATCTTCTGTAAAGTTTTACATTTACTACATTTAAAAACAAAAGACATTCTATGGAAAGCACTTCTCTCATACAGAAGTAGTACAAATTTTACTGGACTTACATCATTTATATAAAAAAGATACCATTTAGGGGGTAACTACATTAGTCCTTAGTAGACTAGAGACTGATGTTTTACACAATTTGTGGGAGTTTTTAAACCTTTAAATTAACACTCTTTTCTTAAAAAAAAAACATTCTTTAAAAACATCCGAAGAATACGGTAAAAATAAAATTACCTGTACATCTACATTCCCAGATATCCAATCTTAACATTTTGTTTACACTCTCAGAATTGTTTAGTGTATCTGTATGCACTTATTTTAAATTTTATATAAAACTAAAGTAATATTTCATATACTCTTTTAACCTAATTTATTATATAATTAATTATATTATATGAGACCTTACTAGAACTTTTCCTTTAACATGCTCTTGTAATTTCACATTAATTCAACCTGAGGATGTGTATGTATGTATCATATAGTGTGCTTTCACAGGTCTAATTTCCTCAAACACTTATCTAAAGTGAAAGGAATGCCCAGAAGAGGTGTATTATAATGAGCTTCCTCCATTAACCTTGAATTTCTGGCATAATTTATTTTTGGAAAGAAGATGGAAGGAAGCATATCAGTCTAACTTCATATGACTTGTAATCAATATTAGAGATTCCTGTGTGGAATAAATACCAAAGTGCCAAGGCAAAACTTGGATTGATATTAATTTATACACTGGAATCATCTACTTGGAGAAAGATCAAAAAGCACAAGCTCATCCACTAACCTGTTGTGACTTGAAATCACTCTAGAATCTATAATTTATAATAGCCAGTAGTTTCATATCCTGTTATCAGCAAGTCACAGTATTTGACACAATAGCATTTTAAAATATCGTATGCAAAAACCTTACTCTAGTAATCTGAGAAGTTGAGCAAAAAAAAAAAATCAAACATCTTTATAGATGAAAAGTACAAAACTAAACACTCAAGTTATTGAAAAAAATAGATATTGGGTTAGATTTTCAGTAAAAGAAACCATGAAGCAAAAAAACAAAACAAAACAAAACAAAACAAAACTTCGAAATGAATATACATGCATTTGAAACAACATCTCTAGATTTTGTTTTAAAAGTTTTCCACCTCTGCCTTAGAATGTAATTCAGTTTTATTCTGAATAATATTGAGTGTATGGAAGCCCAGATTTATGTACCATTTAAGGACTGTGATTTTATAAAGCAATAGTTCCAACTTTCAGAAGCCATGAAACACATTGTCTCATAAATAACTTGGTAGGTTTTTTTTTTTTTAAGTGTTAACTAAATTTTGATTACTGGCATACATATTACTTTTTTTTTTTTGAGCCACTTGACTATTTGTTTAGTCTTTTATCTCTTAAATGAAATTGAGAAAAATGGAAAATGGAAGACTTTGTATTCTCTATTCTTGTACAACAATCACTACAATGCATTTTGTGGAGGTTTTTTTGTTTTGTTTTGTTTTGTTTTGTTTTGTTTTTGTTTTTTGTTTTTGTTTTTGTTTGAAAAGCAAAAATTAAGAACAAGAACTCAGCAATCATATAATTTTATATTTTACTTTACTGAATATTCAAATTACATAAAAACAAAAACGTGAAAACGTGGATCCAATTAATGTAAACTACCATGTAATTTCCAACCATAAGTTGCAAAAACAAATTTTCTCTTGTTTTTTCTGGTCAATTTCCATTCAAAAATACAATTTCAAATCACTCTTCACTTTGGCAAGCCAAGTGTATATCTATCTGTTTGACAGATCCCCATTTTATATGCAGTAGATACTACGTTCAAACTTTGTCTATCTATGTGGGAGCAAGTCAGACAAGAATGATGAATCTGAATTTGACCTGTACAGCAGGCACTGCAGTTGCCCTGCTCACATTTTATTTGGGGGCTGATTCACTCATCTCTCAGCTGTTATGAGTGCTAGTTGGCACACCAGGCCACCTCCCAGGCAGCCTGTGACCAGTAACTTACAGACAAGAGTAAAAAAAAAGACTGGGCTCTTACTTCAAGACGAGACAATTGAATGATACTAATATCACAATATGGTTCCTTAATAAATGAGCCCGAGGTTAGACTTCACCGCCACCTACATCTGTGCCTAATTTTTCTCTAACCTAGCCTGCTTTTCTCACTTGCTAAAGGTGTCACTCCAGACTACTTCAATACTTCACTTTCACAAGAATTTTCTCAAACTCTGTAGTGAACTCGATCTAAGACAATCTGGTATTCTTACTAGGAAAAAAAAATCAATGTCGGTTGACATGGAAATGACCCTTTTTTTAGTGTAAAGTTTAGAAAGTTCCAGATGATTATGATTTTGTACATTTTTTTAATAACGAGAATTTTTTGAAAACTGGGTTCAGAGTACTGGTTTATTTATTATTCCTTGTCTTTTTGCATTTAAAATCAATCAGATGGCCAATCAAAAGTAAAAAAGAATTTGACTTCATAACATATTTTCACAAAAGATGTATTTTTACCTTTAAAACTAAATTTATTCTTTCCACAGCATAAGAGTAAGGGAATTTAAGCGTACTAAGTAAGTTTGCTAACTTTTTATAGAATGCTTATGGTATAGTAGTTAGACTCAATGAATATGAAGAAAACACAAATTGTTCTATAAACATGCAGGGTTCCTCCGTTTTTCTCTATTTAAATGATATTGACGGTTGTCCTTATTGAAAAAGGAAATAAGTATGTGCTTAGAGCCTCGCAGACAACCATTCATCATTCTCTCATGCAAAAGATAGGACCCCTGTGCCAGCATACAAAATCCAATGGCAGCTATAGTAGCAGGAAATCAATAGACTGTATTAGAAAACTCAGAGGCTAATCAGAGCCCAATCTCCAGTTGCGATGTACTCCAAGAGAAGCATTGCTTTAGGACATAACTCAATTCTCTGAACACCATAGACTGCAGCTTAATTCAAGCATTTAAGGGGAAAATGAGGGTCTTTAAAATATACATTTTGTTCTTTATTACTTCCCAGAGAAGCGTCAGTATCGTAATGAATAATGATAACATACATTCTTAAAAACTGATGTTAACTCAGTCATTATGCCCAAATAGAATAAGAGCCCCTGTCGTGTGAAGCAATGAGATGTCATCAGTAAGCAGCATCTCTGCTAAAAGGCGAACGCATATTGTTACTTGTTAAACACACTATTGATATCTGTAAGGGTAAATGAAAAGTGGCTCTTTCATAAGCAGATGATTTTGCTGACGTATTTTAACTGATCCTGAACTCTAAGTGAAGATACATACCTAGATGAAAATTTATTGTGTGACAAATTTCAAGTAAGTTGAAACTGACACTGAACAAAAATGCATTTAGGTTAAATTATTCAAAAAGACCAGTCTCTGAATGATACCTGAATATTTCGAACTGTTGTAATATTTTCTCCCTTGCAAATTCAAAGTACTTTGGGAAGTATCATATGGCAATTTTTTCTAAATTTTCTCAAGAATAAGTAGAACATTTTTTTAATAAGTAGAACTTTTTTTAATCATTGTGGGGACGTAGAATTTATGTAAGAATTATACAGTAACAGTTTCATAATGTCATATCTACATTCTCTTTGTGTGTATTTTTAACATTTTTAAGTCATCAAGATAGGTTTGCCTTTTTGATAAATTTATCATATCTCAACATGATTCTAAATTGCATATAACAAATTCATGGGAATATTTGTATTTTTAATGAACCTCTGATTTTTATCTCAGGTTAACAACTTGAATTTAAATATTGTGTAAATATATGCACTTACTATAATAGATGAAATGTCAAGGTCAATTTGAATCTAATAATTTTAGCAAAATGAAGTAACATCGTGAAAAATAAAGTCCTGCTTAGAAACAAAAGCTAATTAGGAGTTTTTTAATACCCTAGAGAGAGAAGTATACAGAGAATAGTCACAGTTGGTTTAAGATTGGCAACTCTGTTGGATGTGACAGCACATTCAGCTCATCCCATGCAGACACAATCCGGCATCTGGGATGTTAATTATCAGACTTCAAAACACTTCTTGGAAATTATCCATGTATTAGAGTGCCTATAAAAGAAGGCCTCCTGGAATTTTTATTGTTTTACATATTAATAAATACTTTATCAATATTTATTTATCACTTTATCTGAGTTATAGTTATTTTGAAATGTAAAAAGAGTAGTGTAGATTTAAAGAAATATTTTTCAAAGTATAAATATTTTTGTTTTTCTTTTAAAGACCAATATTATTATTTACAGTGCCAAAATTTAAAATTCCAAATGCATTATCTCTGTGGAATAAGACTGGTGAATAAACTGATGAATAAAATAAGTAAAAGGACCTAATTTCAGCATAACCTTATAAAATATTTTACCTTTTTTTCTACCATTTAGTAATTTTTAGATGTTCTTTTTAAGTTTTTCAATAAAATTTTCAGAAATATTTTAATATATAACATTCAATATAATATTCACAACAAAAACTATATTTTCTAGGTAATTTTTAATGTGAACAAGAAAAGATTAATTTGAAGCTTCAGTGGATAGTTTTCTGGATAGAGTCTACTATACATTGAAAATAGTTGATTTCATGTTCTTTACTGTCTGACAGCTAATATAATTTATTTAGTGAGACATAACAAGGTCCTGCCATTGTATAACCTTGGGTTAGGTCACTTTAGTGTTTTCAAATAGAATCTTAAGACATTTTATTGACTGTAAATATCTTACTAGGCAAAAGTCTGCAAAATACAACACGTTTTTACAAACACACACATATATATAATCTATAATATGAAGATATTTTCTCAAATCTCCTTCCAACTGTATTCTCTCACATCACATAAAATATATGTCCCATAGTCTTTGTTAAAGATATAATCTTAAGTTTTCCTGTTGTTTTAGGTTATAGAAACCTCCAAGTATTCTCAATATAAATATATTATTAAAAAATATTTTAGATAGAAGTAATGAAAACCACATTTAAACATACCACAAAACTTGCTGAGTTTATACAACTGGGAAGTCTATTGTCCATGGCTTCAGGCCCTGCTGGATGTATGAAATCAATGATGTCAAGGCCATGTTTCTGTCATGTTCAAATTCTCTGTTCATATGTTGATGAAAAGCCATCTGGCAGAACCAGACACATATTAACGGCTTATCAGTGCCAGTGAAAGCGACATTCTACTGCAATGAAAAAAAAATGTCCTTGGAAGAACTCCAATTGGTTTAATTTTTGTCAAAAGTATTTGTTGAGTAAGTGAATCCCCTTCCCTTCCCTGTACTTGTTACTATTGCCAAGGTTGATAAACACTGATTTGCCATACCTGTGTAATGGCCACAAAACCATGAGTGGGCAGTGGTAAGGCAAGTCCCATTTGAAGACAAGGAACAAGGCTCCACAAACATGAATCATTTTGCTTTTAGAAGAAAAAGAGAGAATGGGTGTTGAACATCCTCAAACAATAGATAACAAAACTTTAGACAAAATACAATAAACAAAACACTCAAAAAACTCTAAAAATAGAAGGGAACCCATTAATGTGATAAAGAGCATCAACGAAAATTATATAGACAATATCATGTTTAAAAGTAATTTTTTAATATATTTCCCTTAAAATTGGGAACAAGATAAGGATGCTCACCCTTATCACCTCTTTTCAATACTTTACTAGAGGTGCTAGAAATTGTTATAATGTAAGAAAAAAATAAAATTCATCAAGTTTGAGAAAAAAGGTAAAATAATCTGTGTTTGTAGATGACATGATTGCATTCATTTACAAAATAAAAATGCAGTAAAATAACTATTAGGGCTAGCAATTGAGTTTAAAGCAATATCATCAATTATAAAGTTAACATCTAAAAATTAATTGTAATATGTCAACTAGCAGCAAACTTTTAAAATAGAAATTTTTAAATTTCATTTACTATTACTTTACATGTAAAATATTTATAAATTAAACAAACAGTGTACAGGAGTTCTATGCTTAGAATAATTAAAGGAGAGCTGAATAAATGCAGAGATATGTATCATATTCATGAATTGAAAGACACATGATAGTTAAATTGTCACTTCTCCACAATTAATCTATAATTTCAGTGTAATCACAATTACAAAATTATAATACTAATAAAGGTTTTTTAGAAATGGACATTCTAAAACATGTGATAATAAAAAGACTTAGATTCTCTAAATCAATCTTTGAAAAAAAAGAACTGAGATTAAAAAAACTTATGCTGCATGATGTTATTTACTACAAAATTGTAGCAATCAAGATTATGTAATTTAAAAATAGACTGATAGAAAAGAATAAAGAATCCAGAAATTGAGCTCTACTAACATGGTCAGGTGATTTTAATATAGACACTAAAGCAATTCAAAGGCAGAATGGGATGTCTTTTCAACAACTTATGCTGGAATTACAAGGTATCCATATGGAAAAAAAAAAGTTATTCCCTACCTCCCACCATACACAAAAATTTAAGCAAGATCATTCATACACCTAAAAATAAAGCTATCTTCATAACATCTTTCAGAGGAAACCATATGGAGAATATCTTTATGTTTCAGGTACAGTCATAGTTTCTTAAATAAAAAAAATAGTGACAATTAAAATATTTTTTAAATCTAATAAATTTAGTTTAGTTTTTAAAAAGTGCCTCAAAAATAAAACTATTCATTCATCAAAAGGTACTGTTAATAAAATGAAAAGGAAAACCTTTATCAGGTTAAAAGAAATATTCACAAAACATAGATCCTAGTTGCCAGGATATATAAAGAATTTCTAAAATTAACAATAAAAAGATAAGTAACCCCATTAAAAATTTGCAAATAGATTTAAAGAAAGTTTACAAAAGAAGATACGCAAATAGCCAATATGCAAGAAAACGTGCTCCACATTATTAGCCATTGGAGAAATGCATGTTAAATCACAATGAAATATCAGTAGACATTAATTAGAAAGGCATTAATTAAAAGGAGTGATAACACCAAGCTTTGGTGAGATGTGAGACAACCAGAACTTTCAGATATCATTGATGGATGAGTAAATACTATAATATTTTTGGAAAATGACTCAGTACTTTTTATAAAATGAAATATGCATGTGCTCTGTGACCAGCATTTTCAATAGTGGATAAAGCATATATCTCACAACAAGATTTGTAATGTTGAATGATAGTCCATTCTTTTCAATTGTTCTTTTTTCTGAAGTTTAATAACTTGTACTTTGAATGACAGCATTATTCATAATAGCCAAAAACTGGAAAGACTCCAGTTGCCATTTAATAGGTGAATGGGTAAACTGAAGAGTATTCAAACAAAGGAATCCTACAGATCAATAAAAATTAACAAATTACTGAAGTATGCAATGCCATAAATGACTGTCAAAGCCATATATTGAATGAAAGAAGGCTTACACAAAGAATATATATTGTATAATTATATTTAAGGAAAGTTCTTAAAAGAGCAAATTTTAGCTATGGTAGATAAATTCAGGAAAATGATGCCCTCAAGGGAGAGGAGGCTGAAATTGACTATAATGTGATATCAAGAGATGTTCTGCAGTGATCAAAATGTTTTATATCATGATAAGAGTTTGAAGTACAGGTATACTTCCTTTTATAGTGCTCTACTTTATTGCGCTTCCAGGTATTGCTTTTTAAAAATTTTTTTTAACAAATGGGAGACAAAATTCTCCACAGGCAAAAAGATTATGACTAGCTTTATTACAAAACCTGCAATGTTTCTGAGGTATACCTGTGTATACAATTGTCAAAATTCAGCTAATGTGTAAGAAAGATTTATACATTTCATATGCTAAAGTGTTTAGGAAAAAGTGTATCGATGTCTTTAATTTACTTTGAAATACATATAAAAATAATTATATTTTGCATCAATAGAGCCAGAGATATATGGACAGACATAAAATAAAATAAAAATTATGAATGTTAATTAAGTTAGAATCTAGGTGATGGGTATACATTTTTTTACTAAAAAATATTTCAATTTTTCTAGAATTTAAAATTTTTCATAAACTAATGTTGGTGGAAAAAAAAAAAAACAACTACTTGGAACCCCCTACTCCTTACTCAAATACTACAAAGAGCCAGAAACAAAGATGGAACCCATAGGTGTCAAATCTTATGAAGTCAGGAACCATATTTGTCCTTTTCACTTGATAACTGACATGTAAGTGCTAATCAAAGAACACAAAAATATTGGTTGAATAAATAAATAAGTTTACTTTCCTACCATTAAGCTAATACTCTTAATGTTTTAAACTTACTCTGTAACAAATAAAACAAAAGTAATGTAGTCTGTCAGAATCCCTGATGAAATAGATCATTTGATAAATGCCTAAAATATATAATTAGCCTTAGGACAAAAAAATCACAAGTGAGTATTAGGTATTTAAGCTTAACATTCTGGTCTTCATGTAAGGAAATTAAAACCTATACCAAACAGTTCCATAGAAATTACAGCCAACACCAGTTTGAAGCTAGTCATCTAAATAAAAAGACCTGAGGTAACAACAGATGAAGAAGGAGAACCTGAATTACAAGCTAAAGAAAGTCCCCTCTACCCTCAGGACTGATGGGATAAAGGAAGGTGGTGATATATCTCAAGGATTTTAGCCTACCTGCTTGGAAACTTAGAGAAAGGTCCACCCAGTGAAAAATGAAGCTGTCCAGGAAGATTTTTATCAGAAGCTATGACCACAGAGAGGGGATGCCCAAGAAAGATGGAACCATGAAGAATATGCCGCCACCAACACTGCACCACAATCCACTTGAAGCCCGGAGCCAGGAGGAGAAATACTAGGGATCCTGCCTTCTCTTGTCTTCCTATTTCATACCAGGGCTTCCTATTGCCCAGTTTCAAAGAAGTTTTGGAAGTAGTCTGTGATAGTTCTCTGTGATACAAAGAAGGGCAGAGAAATGTTAGGGATGGATCTGAGAAAAAATAGGCAAATGATGGGTTCACCTACTACAACACATTTGATTATTTCACATCTGTAATAATAGTTGCAGAAATGAATAATAATGACACCTGATAAAGACATTACACAAATGTAATTTGCTTAGCGCAACACCTAGCATACTATAAGATTAGGGAAAATGCTTATTCTTCTTTTTTCATATTCCTTCCTTGGCCAGAAAAGGAGGAAGATACTTTCATAACTTTCCTGCAACATATGTAGGTACTAATCTGATTATGTAGAGCTTGACATTCACTGGACTGCAAGTTACAAAGATGTGAATTACTCCATCTCAAACATCTTCTTTCTTTTTATTGCTTATATTAAATATATGTAAAAGCATCCTGGAATTCTTACTCTCTATCACAAGAAAACCTGGGTTGGGACTAGTTTGTATGTTAGTCAATCTTGTAATTCTCTCCCTTGTGGCTTCTCTGACCCAGCTCTCTCTGAGGCACACCTGAGTAAAGAAGATTCACAGTGAGGGTCAGCTTATGATGGAGGAGTTGCCATTTCAGACTCCTATCTAAGCTCTTATCTTGTTCTTGACTCCAGCATTTAAAAGAGAGCCTTACAACTGGCGTTTAAGTTGCTTGCAAAAAATTAATAAAATTGCTACTTGATCCCCATTTGGCTAGAAATCCTCATGTGTATATTCCTTTAGCCAGAATCCTGGTGTGGAAGAGAAAGGAGTGATTGGCCTTGAATTCTAAACAGTAGTTGCTAAATAAAGGGTAGCTGTTTTTGTTGTTGTTGGAAGAGTATGCTATAACAGGCTTTGAACAGGGAGAGAAAAATGAAGATTATGCATATAAACCTTAACTTCTTCCAAATTTCCATGTCACATATTTACTTAAACTAAATATGTAAAGAAGCTATCTCCAACACTATTTAGCGAAATAATTTAGAAGAATGATGAGACCTGTTTATCTTTTGAGACGGAAATCTTCTGATATTTTCTTGGATTAGGAATGTTTATTCACTCTGTGATGCTTCTTTTCAAAGAGAAAGAGTGGAGGTTATTTTGAGAAACAAAATTAATGGCAAAGGATACCATAGAAACTGCACATAGCAACAAGGAGAAATGGTGGCCAGACAATGCTGAAAAATAGGAAAAGATGAAATTAAAGATCATGCACAAAGAACACTTACACAATGCAATTATCAGAGAGAGATTATAAACATGAGAAACTAAAATGGAGTGATTAAAAGGAAAATCAAATTTAATTCAAAGTAAAAGATATGGGTACAGGAACAGCTGTTATCCTTCACCCTCAATATTTGTAAGCTTTCTGGTTTCTCACGAGGTAAGAGGAATTTCTGGTAAAAATTATTCAGAGATCGAAGTCATCCACTAAATCACATTCTACTCTTTATTTCTCTTCATGTGCCCAAGGCTCCCAGAAGTTGACATCGCCAAGCATTATTTTACTCTTCCATTTCTTTGCATATGTGGGTAATTTGAGTCAGAGCTATTATAACCAACCAAGTTCTCTTATTATTCTCTAAACATATAAAAGCACTTTAGGCAGACTCCTGCTCCCTGAAATTATTTTAATTCCTTTAGATACAAGCATTTCAATACCCTAGTTCTTTCTACTGCTTTATGGAGTGCTTTAGTCATGCATTCATAAACACTCTTCTGAGCTGGCTTTAAATCAATCTTTTTAATCCTCTAAATCTATAGATCTGATGTGGAGGATTAACCAATAATGTATTTGTGTCACATCAAAATTACTTTCAAATTGTGGAAAAGTAATTTGAAATTAACTCTGTACCATAGTGGATCTACTCAAAACTCAGCAAAACTCAAATTAAATTCAATATATATTTTAAATATTTTTTTCTACATATGTTTTAAAAAGCCCAAATTTAGGACTCACTTTTCTAAGTTGACTGTGTGAGATGCTGTCAAAACCAGTTTCTCTTCTTAACCACAGAACTAGACTACATTTCCCAGCTTTCCTTGCAGCAACATTTGACCATATGATTATATGACCATACGACATATGACCGTATGACTTGCTCATATGCAATATGAGTGAAAGTATGTGTGTCACTTATAATTCTGCCCACAATTCCTCCCACATATGATTCACTAAAATTGTTTCTAAGATGGGTGGAATGAAGACTATGACTGTGCCAAAACTAGGAGGCTTGTCTTAAAGATATTAAAGTCACGACATAGAATAAGCTAGATTTTTTTTTATGCCACTATTTGAAGAAGAATTACCCATTTATTAGAAACTATCTTTTCAGATTTTGTTTATTGTGTCAATAGATACACTTTCAGAAGATAGAGATAGTATCTTTCTCCAGGGCAGAGGGTAGATTGGTTTGCTCACTAGGATAATACAAATTATATCCCCATATGAGACAAAGAGTTGGCAATTCTTTTACAAGATTGGTGATACCCTTAAGCTTGGGTTTCCTCAGCTGTGACACAACCCACTATGTGTGCCCACCTCCTCATCCCACCTGTAGGACTTGGAAAGCAAGGGGGAATCATGAGAACATGATACTCCTATTGCCTGCTGTACTATGAGAAATAAAGTCCTTTATCTTTGACTCAGGAGTCTGCTGGCATGTATGTGACAGGCTAACTTGTTAGTCTGCAAGTAGGATAAAATGTCAGAGCCTTCACAGTTCTTGATTATTCTCTCCAGATGCGTGTCTGTGTTTCTTAAGCAAATTTAGGAGCTATGTGTCTTGTCTACATAGACTAAAACATGTTTTTTGCTTTTTTTCCTTTCTTATCTATTGCACCAACTGCTACCTCTTGGCTCCTCTCACAAGCACACATGGATATACTGAATTTCTGTCAGAGAAGAGTGGAAGAAACAGAAATTTTAGGAACAATAATTATTATACTTAAGAGTAGAAATAAAAATAATAATGACAGTGTTGTGTTGTTGATTGTAACAAGATGACTTTGTATATGACAGTCATTATTCTAAGTAATTTTTATATGTTAATACTCACACTCCCACTATAGATAGGTATTACTGTTATAACCATCTACAGCTGCCTGTAAATAGTTATTTTAGAATATTGTGGAACTGTGTACAATGGTTGTGCTGTAGACTAGTATTTAGTACCTTTGGGCTGCTATAACAAAATACCATAGTCTAGGTGGCTTGTAAAGAACAAAAATTTATTTCTCTCAATTCCGTAGGCTGGAAGCTCAAGATCAAGGCACCAGCAAAGTTGCGTTCCAGTGAGACCCCTCTTCCTGGTCCATAGTTGGTGACAGATCTCTGTAAAGCCTCTTTTTTAAGAGCATTAATCCCATTCGTGAGGGCAGAGCCTCTCAAAGACCCCACCTTCTAATGCCATCACCTTCGGAATTAGGATTCATCATCTGAATTTGTGGGGTGGGGGGAGTACATTCAGACTACATACATTGAGCAGCACCAGATGCCAGTACAGTCCAGATGTTCGGGTACCACGATATACCATAGTTGCTATTCAACCTCGGAATTTAGAGGTCTCCTCAGATGAAGAAGAGGGCAAGGAAAGGAAATCTGCATTGATTTTGCTTTAGTACATTGCAGTCAGTCACCTGCAACATGACCGAGAAATCACAGAATAATAAGGAAAAGAGGAATTTCTAAAATTGAGTTTTCTGTTTTTATTTTTCTTCTTAAATAAGAGATAGTGATAGATATTAAGAGCAGTTACCATTGCTTGTAATGGTTATGACTAGAATTTGAATAAGAATAGCAACTGCTGCAGGCTTCTTAAATGTTAGATTTATAAGATATAGAATATTCAAGATATAGATTAAATAGTAAAGAAGAAAGTCTAATTTCTATGTGGCTTGCTTTAGGTAAGACAAGAGAGGCACTTGTTTTCATCAATTTGTTAAGTCTTCTTCATATTTTATTTGGAAAGACATAAATATGGAGTACCATGGTGCTCTGTTTTACCAAAGCGTTACTCCCACAGCTTAGCAAATTCCAGAAGACACAGAGCTTAGTCTCTACACCCTCACCCTGCTCCTACCTCACCCCATATCCCACAACCTTTTGACATATGTCCTAAGGTTCTGACAAAGTGATATGTTGACATATTTCCACTGAGGGTGTTTTCTGTCTCTCAACCATTCACAGTAAAATCAATCATGCAATAGTGGTTTTAATTAGACACTGGGGCTGTCTCTTAAACACTGCACTCCATATCTGTGTCTTTCCAAATATGATATGAAGAAGACTTAAATTGATTAAAACAATTGCCTCCCTAGTTTTATCCATATTGAGCCACCAGTTTACATTAGATTGCAAATTTCTGATTTTCATTTAATCTAAATTAATCATGATATTCTGAGATTCAGCAGAACTGTTATAGAGGAGATAATGGTGCATTGAAAACTGTGTTCATACTTTCTAAAGATGAGTGGATGCTCTCCCTTTTCATTGAATTGTTATATTAAAAATGAATGTTTAAGAAGAGTGCCCAAATTTGAAGAAAAAATTCATTCAAAGATTATCACAACATTACTCTGAGTACCACCTTTTGAGGATAAATAAGAGCTACTATGCAAATTACATATGAATGCTTGAGAATCTTACATAATTGATTAAATCATCTCACATTAATATTGAGAAAGATCGAGAATCCTCTAGGCATGAAACTTCTATGTCTATTAAGTGTGTGTGTGTGTATATGTGTGTGTGTGTGAGACATGTATCTGCATTTCAACTTAAATCAAGTAGTTTATTAAAAAGTTTTTTTTCGGAATACTAACTGCTCTATGGGGGTAGAGATATCTCTTCAACAAATAATGGTAGAACAACTGGACACCCACATGCCAAAAAATAGTCTATCCATACACCTGACACCTTCCACAAAAACAACTCAAAATGGATCACAGACCAAACTGTAAAATGCAAAACTAAAAACTCACTCCCAGAGGATAACAGGAGAAAACCTAGATGACTTTGGGATTTTTAGAGCAGTGAAAAGTATTCCAAATTATGTTATAATGGTACATACCTGTCATTATACATTTATCAAAATATATAGAATATACAATACCAAGCGAAAACCTAATATAAACTATAGACCTGGGTGATGATGTGTCAGTGTAGATTCATCAGTTGTAAGAAATGTACCACTCTGAAGTGGGATGTTTATAGTGGGGGAAGTTGTACATGTGTGTGAGCAGGGAGTATATGAGACCTCTCTGTGCTGTCTGTTCAATTTTATTGTAAACCTAAAAGCTCTCTAAAATACAAAGTTTATCAAAAATATATAGATGCCTTGTAGAAGAATGTTTTTATAGATAATTTCTGTAATAATGGTCATGAAAATGTATTATTTGTGTTCTGTACAGCCAAAGTGTTTATTCACTTCAAACTTAATTACTAAAGCTAAAAAGCTCTCTGCATTCCAGACTGCATTTTCTGACAATTTGATGAAGTACCTTTTTGATATAAAACTTAAAAATCAATGTTAAAAAATGCAACAATTTTTTCAATGTCATAAAATTGTCAGTAATTTGAAGGGTTGACAAAGAAAAATTATAACTAAATTCTAGTTCATATATTAATGCTGATATGTAGTAATTAAGACAGTACCTTGAGGAGAAGAGGAGAATCAATGAGAAGCCTTACAGTCAATTTTGGTGCAAAAAAAAAAATCTAAGTGGAATTATCCAAAGTAAAATAAACAGCAAAAAATATAAAATATATAGGGTCTACAAAAATTCAACAGTAGGTAAATAGCCTCAGAGGTGTCAGAAGGAAAGGAAAAAAAAAAAAAAAAGAATAAAGGTAGAACATACAGTCTGCAAAAAATAAAAAACAATTAAACAATTTATTCTGAAATAAAACATATTGAGAGAGAGAAAATTTTTAGCAAGTAATAGTTTATTATATCTTGACAATTAAAGAGAACATGCAGAACAAGATAAAAGATCAACCAGTAAAAGCACAGAATGAACTGGCACAACATTTGATAAAGAAAAAAAAATTGCATAGAAAATATACAATTACAAAAAAAATCAGTAGTAGAGGACACTGCAGTGCTATGGAGAGTATGAAAATATAGCACAGCCTACAGATACAAGGGTAGTATTTAGTGCCAGAAGTCAGATAAAGAACTTTATGAAATATGAAGAAAAATATTGTGAATTCTGAAATGCATATACAGGAAGTTGTTTGTCATATATTAAGACATCAGAAAGACATTTAGTATTCAAAAATTCAAGAAATACAGTTTTTTATTAATATTCTAGATATTCACAAGGTGATTCAAAAGAAATAGCTCACCTATGAAGAGGGCAGTATTTAGGGGACTTTTGATAGAATTCTTAATATTTGAAAACCCAGATAATTAATTTAAGCTAAACATGCTCATTCCATATTCCTCCCAGTAAAATTTCAAAATTGGAAATGAGAACTCCTGCAACCTGGGAGGGAAAGTGTGCTAATGGTTATGTTACAAAGTTCCTATATACCTACTAGAGAAGCAACAATGAGAAACACCTTCTCTTAGATATTTTCTTATCTTCATCTCATTTTCTTTGAATGTGACTGTGGTTTCTGGAATTTCTCCAGCTACTTGCTCAGTCTGAGGTTAAAGGTAAGAATGGTTCTCAGTAACATCATTGCCAGCTTTCTTCATTGTCCAACTTTCACATCCAGGTGTAATACTTGGGAATACAAGATTTTGGATGATCTTAGCCTTGGTTTCTAATGACACATCTTTGTTCTTGGTGATTTTTCACTTCTTCCATTACTGGCCTTCTAAGTCTCAGTGACTCTTGATTTCTTGGCAGCGGTCTCCATTTGAACTGATGACTGAATCAAGTTAAGCAAAATCTTAAACAATTTCAATATCATCATTGTTTATGTTAAGATTGTGTATTTTTTTCTGCAGTTATGATTTTTGTCTTCTTGATGTTCAAATGCTCTCCTGCTTTGGCACTTTCTTTTTTCACTTTCATCAGAAGTCATTTCAAATTTTTACTACTTTCTGGCAGTTAGATGGCATCATCTGCACATCTTAAGTTATTGCTATTTCAGTCACCCATTTTTACTCCTGCCTCTTTTGAGTCTAACCCACCTTTTCATATGACATGCATCTTACCCAATGTCATAGGGTGTGAAAGGATTAATAGAGATAAGCATGTTCATTAAAATATAGGCTTAACTAAACAACTGTAATGATTGTATTGAGAAATGGATAATATAGTTTATTTTCTGAAAAAAAAAAAACAAGTTCTATAAAACACAATAAATACTATCAGCTACCTGTAGTGATTATGATGAAAATCCCACCATATTTTGTTACATTAAGAATGAGGGAAGAGAAGTTGAAGAAAGTTTTCATTAATTCATCAAATTGTATCTCCTTCCACATCAGGGAATTATTTAATGCTTTTTTCCTAAAGTTAGAGTAAGAAAGGCAGATTTAAGTTATGATTTAAAGTAAAAACAAAAATTACTTCTAACAGAATAAAAACAGATTATAACTTCTGTGAGGCAATAGACAATATAGCACAGAGAAAAAAGAGAAAATAAGGAAGTATCAACAAAATATCAGATAAACTGCAAGAGATAAGGTTGAACAAATGCTTTATAAAAGGCAGATGGCTCTGATCTGCCTGCTCTTTTCATGGTCTTGGGCAAATCACTTAAACTTCTCTGGACCTCAGTTTCTCATTTGTAAAATGGGAATAATAGTAATAGTAACTATCTCATATTTAGTGGAAGGTAAATGAGTTAAAGCATATAATGATCCAAACGATGGCAACATATAATAAGCCTTCAACAAAAGTTATTGTTGTGGTGGTTCTTCATGCAAAAAAGCAATGATTATGATTTGTCTTGGATGACAAGCTTCAATATTATAAAGCTGCCCATTTTCACTAATCTCTTAATTCAGTATAATTGCAATCAAAATCTTAACAGACTTTATTTTTTATACTTAATAAACCTCAGATCTATTTCTAGTTTTATATATAAATATATATGTATATATAATGTATATATATGTATATATATGTGTAATATATATATATATATTACACATATATATATGTTTGTGTCAAACTGTTTTAATTATTATATGAATTCTATGTAGTAGAAGGAAAGAAAGCATTAAATATGGATTTTATTTTAAACAAATCCTGTTGGCTTGGCATTTGAAAAATCAATCTCTTAACTGGATTATAATAATACCTCTTAACTGATCTCTCTACTTCTACCACCGGCTTTGGATAATTCTTAACACCGAAGCAGATCATATCTCTCCTTTGCTCAAGACTCTCCATTGTCGTCCTCTCTTACTCAGAGTGTGCAGCCTAAAGACCTCTGTGATTTGATTGTTCTTTCTTCTATACATTTTCTTGTCCTTTCTGCTCATTGGTCCTGCTCAACTGTCTCCTGGCTGTACCTCAAACATATCAGGCTTGATACCCTCATGATTCCTTTTCTTGTTGGGTAAACTGTCTTCTCTCAAAATCCAATGCAGCTCATTCCTTCACTTCTTTCAGGTTTTGTACTATCTTACTAAATGTGCTAATGGAAAAACCCCTATGAATAATTGCTGCTCTCTCAGCAATGCATACTAGTTAAGCAATGAATAAAATACATTTTAAACCTGATTTTTAGCTTAGTCTTGGGAGAATATTTATTTGAAATAGGGAGGATTTTGACTATTTTAGGGGCATCGATGTGACAGCTTAATTAACTGGAGAGTATTTTCTCTTTTTTTACCCTGAAATTTGACTTTTTAAGCACTACTTGCCATTTATTACATATTTGCATAGAAAATTCACATCTCTGTTTTTCCAAGGGCCTTGATATATAGAGGTAATCAAATTCAATGAAACAAAAATGTAACTTAATAATGGTGATGATTACATTTAGAAACAAATGATTCTTTTCCCTGAAAGGATAATGTTATACAATTTAATAGTAAGTATATATACTTATATTTATTAAAAACATGTATGTAAGTTTACACAAAAATATTACTTTTGAAGTACTTTGAACATGTGAGACTACCATAAATGGATGTAAATAATATTTTATTAGCAAGTATTTAGATGTTTACATAGTAGTACAGCTATGATAATACTTTTCTTATTTATAGTTTTTTCATATGATTAAAAAAATAGATTCTCTAAAAATTTTGTTTCCTGGGTTTTTAGGTGTTGCTCATTTTAGCAATGGTGTTTTTTAGTACCTCAGATCCAGGGCTTATTATATTGACAAAACATAGCAAATAATAGACAGAATTACATGGCTGCAAGTATAAGGAAAGTCAAATTGTGAAATGCATATATTACTTTCTTCAGCTGTGTAGTTGTATGAGAAAGTATGTGCACTCCACTTTGACATATGAAATTACTTAGGTTTCTTTCAGTGTCTTTAAGGAAAATTTTAGTGGAAAGAGTAGTTTGCAGTTAAAATGCTAGTATATTTTAAAATACCATATTTTATAGACTATATTGGAAACAAGATATTCTGTCAATGAACTCACTGTACTTTCAGTGCCATCCCACCATCCTTTCTGTACTTTTCTGTGAAATCAGCCAGCGGCACACCATCTTCACCGGGCATGATTGGACAATTGATATTTTGAATCGCCTGCTGCTCACATCACAGTGTAGATAAAAACTGGTTGACTGTAAACGCAGACATTTCAGCCAGAATCCTTTCACAAAGATTTTGTTTTGCTGGCTCATTTGAGATACCTGCACTTGTCTGATGTTTCAACTTCACAACAGCCTGTACATATCCAAAGTACAAACTCACAAAACAAAGAGAGACATTTTCTGGTGTATGTGGCATAAGCAGTGCAGTTCAGTGAGAACATGGGCCACATTCATGTAATCATATCATGTAATGCAAGATTCAAAAAGTTAGATTGTGTAAATCCAATGAATTATTCAATTCATTTGTTCTTTTTTTTTTTTTTTTTTTTTTTTTTTTTTTTGGAGCATCTACTAACTGCCATAAGTATTTAGTGGTTAACAAAATTGAGAAGGCCCTGCCCTCTCAATTTTGTTGATGATAAACAAATAAAAGAACAAATGCAAATCATAAGTGCTGATTTTTTAATGGTGGTCCAGTCAAGACTCTTTCAAGATCACAGTCTAGAAAAACAAATCTCCCTCTTTTTTTTTTCCTCAAAGAAACGTGAATATTAATAACTGTTCCTTAAATGCTTGACCAAGAATACATCACTGGCCATTTATTTTCCTGCACAGCTATCAATTAAAAAAAAAGTTTAATAAATAGAATGAGAATCAAATATGTCTAGAGATCTTATTTCTCTTTAAACAAGAAGTTTGTGGAGCTTACCCTTTCATATAAGGTGAGACTCAATAAATACTTGAATAAATAAATAAACCAATGAATTCACTTACAAAACATTCTTATCTTTCAAAGAATAAATTAATCAGTTTAAGTTATGCCTTGTATCTTTAAATTTTCTTTGACAAACAGAGTTTTTGTACCTAAAATAAGTCCCCATCTTCTACTGAAACAGTTTACTATGTATAGTGTTCATTACCTCAATGATAAATTTTAAAGGAATAGTATTTGAATACTTACAGTTCAAAGTGTTTGTGATTTGGTGTTTGGATTAAATAAAGCAATAATTATTTTTGCTTGAGGAATATGTTTATATTTAAAATTTATATCTGACTTATAAATATTGGATATGACTGCAAATGACTTTCTTCCAATATTTTGTATAAATTTAAATTTCTAAAAATGAATATTTATATAGCTTATATTCTTATTTTGAAAAATTATGAAATATGTTACAAAGATAAAATGTTATAAAGTTTGAGATTCATAGTAACAGACAAATTTAAAAAGCTACATTTCCAACTTGCAATTCATATGAAAATATAAGTGATTATTCTTTCAAAGAAAATAGTAATTTTCATAGGTGCAGTATGACTTGAACAATGAATTATAAATGGAAGCCTATTAGACTTAATCATTTTTGGGGTCTCCTTGGAATGCTCAACTGCTTAAACAACTTAATAAGAGAAATAGACATGAAATGGCAGGACAATTCTTTTTCTTTTTTCTTCATCTAGGAACAGTAATCCCCTCATTTTCAATCCACTTCTCATGAACTTTGCGGCTTGGAGCTGGGAAGAATGGTTGAGGAAGACTTCAACAAAAAAGAATTCACTTGATCTATTAGGTAGAGTTGGTCACTAGGGAATGAAGCACGAAATTGCATTCTCTGAAACACTCCTTCTGATAGAATGACGTTCAATGCTTTGCATTTCCCAGGTTAACACCCAAGCCACATTACTTACTTTCACATTCAGGGATTTGTTCTTGTGCTTCCCTTTCAGCTGCCACTATCTGCGGCTTTAACCATGATTCCTGTTCTCAGGACCAATGAGGACAAGAATAAAATCTTTGACTTAAAATCAAGTCTTCTCCCAAAGCCTACAGTTTGTTGTTGTTGTTGTTGTTGTTGTTGTTGTTTTTAGGTTGTCAATGGTTGTCAATAAACTCTCTCTCAATTGCAGGGTCTAAACACACACACTCACTTACTCACAAAAATAATTAACTATATTCTTTAGAATTGTTGCCCATCATTAAATCTAGCTTTTTATTATAGGAGAAGGTAGTTCTGCAGGCAAACACAAAGCAGGGTATGGGAATGGGAAGTGTTGAAGGGAAAGTCAGTAAGCTGTGGACCCTCTTCTGAGAACTTCCTCTGAGAATGTGAGAGAACTAGATTTAGAGATGTCAAAATTCCACTAATTGTAAACTATTTGCAAAATCATCTTAATGACTGGTAGAGTAATAATTTCTTTATAATTAAAGATTTAGATTGAAACTTTTTTGTTACAATAGAGAAATTAATAGTATTAACAATAAAGTTCAAGAAATTTTAGATGTTTCCTTAGGATGAATTACTGTTTTTGGAACAAATAGTTCAAAGGGGTTGATTTGTTTTTATCACTTGATAAATAAATATTACCAAACATTTTCCAAAAGTACTATATCTTATATGTAAATAAGCAAACTTGTATGAACATATTTAATTTAAGGCATTTTCATCATAGTGATTATTTTGAAGTAAAAACATTTTCATTAGGTAAAGAAAATTAGCAAACACTTCTCCATGCTTCACAGAATCTTAGGACAAATCTAAAGAAATGAGAAAAGTTTTATTTCATACTTTTAAAAGAAAAATTTTAAGAAATAATAAGTTCATCATCTTAAATAAAACATGGTCTAAGTTAAATAAATAAATTCTGATAGAGTGGCTATTCATAGTAGATTTCCTTATTAGCTTTATTTCCAGTGTTTTCTATGCTACACAGAGTGAACTTTTAACAGAAAAGTCTGTTATCTATGTTGTAGTAGCAACTAAATAATTCTCTAATAAATTCTATGATACTCAACTATATAGACAATATCAAAATAACATTGTAATTATTTTTCTAATTTATACTGATACTTCTCTGTGCATGTGTTTTTTTTTTTTTTTAACCTAGCTCCAAGCCTCTCATCACATGTTTTTTTCTAGAAAAAAAATGCTTCTGCTGTCTCTAAAATATGAGATGCAACTTTTACTCCTAGAGCCTTGAGTAAACCATTTCACAATTAGATGCAGTTCCCATACTGCAAATATATTGCTAAAAGTTTAGTGGCTTAAAACAACATATCTTCATAATCTCTCAGGTTTCTGTCAGGAGTTCAGATTCTGGTCTCAGAATATCACGAGGTGGCAATTTATGTGTTGGCTAGGTTACTTTCTTTCCAAGAACTCAGAATCCTTTTCCAAATTCACATGGTTACCAACAGAATTCAGTTTCTTGCTGTTTTATTGACTGAGGTCCCATTTTCTTGCTGGCTATTGGCCAGCGGCAGCTCAGCTCCCAGAGACCCCTTAACTCTTAGATTTTGGCAATGTGACCTGCTCACAGGCATTCACAGTATTGGCACTGACTTCTTCAAGACAGTAGGAGACACTCTTATTCCAGTCAGCTAAGTGGAGTCTTATATTACCCACTCACAGGGTGACTACCTCATTTTTGTCATCTTCTACAGGCTAGAAGCAAGTCACAGGTTCTATCATACTCTAAGGGGAGAGAATTATAAAACAACATTCATGATTAAGAGAGAGTCCTCTTAGAATTTTGCCAACCTTACTAGACAGTAGATTTAACTGCATTTAATTACCCTGGGATCTATCAAGCATCTAATGTTTCAATACTCCCCCATTCCTGAGTCTTGAGCTAATTTTGTTATCACTCTACTATACTGTCTTGCTAAAACTAGAATCTGGTCAGCATATGTAGGCTGTTTTTCATAATATCTGTCATTTGTTGATTTTTCTCATGATCTAGTATCCTTAATAGTAATAATACTAATGCATGGAGTATTTTCTAATTTATAAAACACTTGATGTAATTTTTTTATTTCATCCAAGGATTTAGTAATGTTTTAGTCATCTCAGTTGGTAGGACACTTTTGCTCATAAGCTAAATAGTAATTTTCACAACTTAGTGTAGTGTTAATTGAAGCCCTGTGACTTTGACCTGATAATTTTTTTGGCTATTCCCAAATTGGAAAGACCAGTTAGTGGCCTCCATGAGTTCTTTGACAGGCTCAGGTCATCAGGTCAGTTATCTCTCATTCTGATTCATTTTTTTGTCAAATGTAGAAGGCAAAATAGAGGTGTTTTTCGGT
The DNA here is from genome assembly GCA_028627145.1 of Eidolon dupreanum. Taxonomy (NCBI): domain Eukaryota; kingdom Metazoa; phylum Chordata; class Mammalia; order Chiroptera; family Pteropodidae; genus Eidolon; species Eidolon dupreanum. The sequence goes on from CM053513.1 coordinate 60,324,441, forward strand.
CTTGCTAGAACTCTGAAAGTTTATACCCATGCACCTGATAAAAAAGGAGATATATGAAAAAATATAAAATAAAGATGATGACATGGTTTACAAGTAGCAACTGAGTAGAAGCAAAAAGTCAAGAAGTAAAATGTAGTTAAGTAGGAAAGAGAACTATGCTAGAAAAAATGTCAACAAGAAAAGAAAGAAAAAGTTTTACTTAAATTTAAAATAAAAATTGCTGACTTCAAGATTCTATCAATTAGGAATTTATTGGCTGTGAATTATAAACACTGGAAACTACATTTTTAAGGTTATAAATTACATGAAGAAATGCTCCCTTCCTTACTTCAAAGGCTGAGACTATTGGTAGCTCATTTCTCTTTCACCACTACAAAAAAAAATTCATTAAAAAAACTAATTATAAAGACTGAATTATACTATTTTATACTAAAATATATAATTTGAACTGAATTATACCTTAGTATCAAGAAAGACTTCTTAAATGAACACAAAATAGCAAATGTGCATGCTAACATACATGTAATAATTATTGGGTAAAAAAAGTGTAATTTATATTTTTCTTTACATGGAAAACATAAGCCTATTTGCAGGAAAAGAGATGGGAAGTTAGAAGCAAGTAGAAACAAACAGAGCTAGTTTAATAAATTCTAATAGATACAACTGACATTTATTTATTAAATTTGTCACTGGAATAAAGAAAACTACAAACTTAGCTAATATACTTAGCATCCAACAGAACCACACTAAATGTTCCATCTACAATACATCCTTTTTTGAATTTCACAAAGTAAATATATAATTTTGCTCATTAAATAAATGATAAATGAGATGAGAAATTGGTAAAGACACCAAGCCTTATAATTTTGTATCCAAAAAACCATAAATGAATATCATCTAAGATTCCATTTCATAATCTTTGATTCATAATTCAACTTAGAGCTTGTTGATATATTCAATATATTTAACAAATAAATCATGCTATGTTCTGCTTTGCTGTAATAGGTATCAATCCTGTCGTAAAGATAGAAGGTGTGATGTCTTTGTCTTCCAGCTATTAACAATTTTCCAAATATTTTCTCAATATTTGAATAGTCTACCCACCTGAGAAAAGTTTTACCAAGTTGTCTCCAAGGACTAGAAACTGTCAGAACCACCTCATAACATAAAAGTCTAAAAAACAAGTTTAAGAGGGGACAGCTGAGCCTCTCTCCCTTAAAAACTTTTCATAAAGCCCACCCAGTTGACATCTACATCTTTTTCACTGCCAAGAAGTATGTCACATTGTGTCCTTATCTGAAGGAAAGGTTATGATAGTAAATGTTTTTAAATGGTTCTATTTTCAGAGTAAAAGAGAAAAAGGAATATTGGATGAGTGACTAACAATGTCTGTCTGCCACTTGTATGGATGTGCACATATGTTTCATAGGGTTGCATGACTGGAGATAAATGGGCAAAAAATACAGCAATCTGCTAATATTAGTTACACCACAGGGGTGAGAATGGAGGTAAGAAGAGATTATTAACTTTTATGGCATTTGTGTACTGTTTCACTTATTAAATAGAATATATGTTTCTTTTATTTTAATCAAAATAATTAAAAAGAAATGAAAAAAGTTTAAGTTGCATAGAAGCCTATAGTAGAAGGAATCTATTCAATATGATATTCCATTTAAAATGTTATACTGGTCATAATCACCAAAAGAATAAAACCAGATACAGTAATTGTGCTAGTCTCTTAGTAAATGGATTAGAAGAAGGAAAAATGAGAAACATTAATTTTAGTTTATATAATTTTTAAAAACCACATAGATAATCTACTATATAAATAATGAAAACAAATTGACAACATTCAGGAAAATGGATGTGAAGGAGGGAACAGAGTATAAGTGAGGGTTCAAAAGGGTCAGCCGTATTTGGAGATGGTGAGTATCTCGGACTGACAGGCTAAGAGGGACACATTAGTGAAGTAGTGAGAACTATGCCTGGAAAAGCAGTTAGAGACTCAGAGGAACTTGGAATGACACAGGTATAAGAGTTTAAAGTGATTTGTAGTTAGCAGATATTTATGTTGAACTTGAGATAGGGCTAGAATAATGAAAGTCCAATTTTAGGGAAAATAATTGGGGGTAAGGTACAAGAAAAAGTAGTAGATAGTGAGATGTTAATTTAGTCATAGTGAGGTAGAGATAATGGCTGAGTGTTTTGGGTGACATTGTGGTATTTGCTAACACATTTTTCTTAAAGATAATATTATTAACACAGGAAATATTGTGACCAAAGTTTTAGAAGACTAAAACATCCTGACTTCTTATGAGAGCTGCAACTATCTCAGTATGGTTGAATATAGAGTATAGGAAGGAGGAAGGCTACAGTCAGGTAGAACACACCTGTTGCGGTCGTAGTAGCAAGATCTTGTAAGCTGTGAATGGGTTTGAATTATTTTTTATGGACAAAATGAAACCACTGAAATTCTTTAAGAGGGGGTTTTGATTTGTTGAAAGTTGTTCTGAAAATGTGTAAAAGGAAGATTATGGTATAGGAAAGACACAAAGACCAATTCAGCAACACTTTTAAACAATCCCAGAGGAAGATGGTTAGAACCTGAACTACACAGGTGACAGCAGAATTAGAGAGAAGAAGACGAATATGATACATGTAAAGAAAACAAAAATCAAGAAACTGTCCTTTAGATTGAAAAGTTACTGTTATTTGCCTAGGTGAGTAGAGAAAATAACATGTATTAATAGTGAGTTTTAATTTAAAATAGCCACTTTTTTCGTTTTGTAAACTCCATTTAGGTGTGATGAAACAAATGTGTGAAGAGATCTGTATTACAAGGAATGAGCATATGTTTGCATAATGGGTAACAGATTCACCATAAACACATGGTGCTTGAAAACATCATTTCACACTGTAAAACTGATCGATACGCTTCTTTAAGATAAAGCTTTAACTTAAAAATACCTCTAAACTTTCTGAATAGTGTATTAATTTATATGAATATATTATAAAGATATGTGTAGGGAGTGCATATGCTAGTGTTGAATGTTTTATTTGACCTGTGTTTAAATGTTAAGTAGAATATTAATATCTTAGGCTTTTCAAAACACTAGAAATCATTATGTTAGCTAGGAAAGGCTAAGCTATCCTATTATAACAAATAATGCTCCATCTCAGTAGTTTAAACAAAACACACACAAAAATAAAGGTATACTCATTAGGGCTATAAGTTTGTCTCAGGTTTTCCTCACTATAGGATCATGGCAAAAGAAACTTCCTCTAATTGAAATATACCTGGTCACCATGGCAAAAGGAAGTGGCATACTACACATTGTCTCTTAATGGCTTTTGCCTGAAAGTTATACATGGTCTTTGAAGCCATATTTCATTTGTAAAAGCAAGTAGTGAGGACACTTTTAACTTCCATATGGGGATATACAACTCTACCATTTATCCAGGAAAAAAATTGGACCAATAACTCCCACTGTAATCCATTACTTTTCCTTCAATGAGGAGAGATTTTCATAAGCAAACACAAAAAGAAAATCCAGGTGGACAGAACAAAGTTTCTACCCAGGTAATTAAATTAACATTAGCATATTTGGGATAAATACACTCATTAACAGAGATTTAACTGAACATTAAATCTAATGTCACAGGAACACTAAAAAAAATAAAACACATATCTTACTCCAAAGTTATTATTTTTTTTTAAATACAGGCTTTAGTCCTAGTTGCTAATGAACTCTCATATAAGCCACTTACACATTCCACATAATTAACAGACATATACCACATTTTAATATTTTTTATTGGTTGCAAAGAGGAATCTTTTCCCCAAAAGACTAAATTTCAAACAGAATCTGAACAAGGATTTTTATATAGTACTATCTGAAATAGTTATTTTTTGAAGTTCTAATTCCTACGTTTCACGAATCTCTAAAATTAGAATGATTGGTAAAAAACAAAACTTTACATAATGTGGTACAGCATACAAATAAGCATCTACTTAATTTTCTTTTATTAGGCCATAAATAAATTACAAAGAAAATAAAAGCAGGTGTCATCCTTTCCTTTCATCTAATAACTATACCTTTTTCTAAAACAAATTTATTAGTGCCAAGACATTTAGAACACTCAAGCATTATTAATGTAATTGTATAAGAGTATCAACCATATACTGAGTACTTTCTGACTACCATGCAGGATGTAATAGGCGTTTTACATATACATGCTCTTTAATGTGTATAGAGCATCCATAGAGTTCAGTATCACACTCCAGTTTTCTTATAGTTTTTTTGAGAGATAATTCACATATCATAAAATTCATCCTTCAAAGTGTACAATTTGACAGTTTTTAGTATATTGAATTTTGCAAAGACCACCACTATCTTATTTTAGAATATAATCATTATCCCCAAGAGAAGCTCCATACCCATTAGTAGTAACTTATTCCCATCTTTTCCCAGCCCCTGGTAACCACAAATCTACTTTTGTCTCTATGTATTTACCTACAAGGGAATTTTATATAAATGGAATCATACAATATATATTCTTTTGTGTCTGGATTCTTTCACTTAACATAATGTCTTCAAAGTTCGTTCACGTTGTAGCATGTGTTAGTACTTCATTCCTTTCCGTAGCTAAACAAAACTCCATTGTATTAATACACTACGATTTGTTTATCTATTCATCAATGATGGACATTTGGATTGTTTCTACTTTTTGGCTGTCATTAATAATGCTGATTTGAACATTTGTGTTTAAGTTTTTGTGTGAACATAATGTTTTTAATTTTCTTAGTATATATCTAAGAATAGAATGGCTGGATAATATGGCAACTCTAGTTTTTGAGGAACCACCAAACTGTTTTTCACATTGACAGCACACTTTTATATTTCCATCAGTAATGTGTGAAGGTTGCAATTTTTCCACAACTTTGTCAACACTGGTTATTGTCCGTCTTTTTGCTTGTAGCCATCCTAGTCGATGTGAATCAGTGTCACATTGTCATTTGAGTTTAATTTCGCAAATGAATATCGTTTCATGTGCTTATTGGTCATTTACATATTTTCTCTGTAGGAAAGTCTATTCAGCTTCTTTAGCCATTACTTAAATTGATTTATTTGTCTTTTTGAGTTGTAAATGTTCTTTATATATTTCAGATACAAGTTTTTTACCAGTTATGTGATTCATAAAAATTTCCTCCCTATTTGTGGATTTTATTGTCACTTTATTGGTGGCATCCTTTGAAACACAAAATTTTTCACTTTAAGTTAAATTTATCTATTTCTTCTTTTGTTGCTTATGCTTTTGCTGCCATATCTGAGAAACTATTGCCTAAACCAAAGTGAAAAAGATTTACTAATGATTTCTTCCAAGAGTCTTATAGTTTTAGCTTTTACATATAAATCAATGAATACTTTGAATTATTTTTATGTATAGTGTGAGGTGAGGGTCCAACTTAATTCTTTTGACTTGATATCCTGTTGTCCCAGTACCATTTGTTGAAAAGACTATTCTTTCCCCCATTTAATTGTATGGCATCCTTTTTGGATTATATTCCAGTTTTACAGATGAGCAAATGGAGGCTATGAGAATTAAATGTAATGTCAAGAATACAGTGTCATATAAGTGACAGAGATGTGTTCTCAACCTGAACTGTCCGGCTACAAAGTCTTTCCACCATATCAAAAGCTCCTGGTCTCTGGATCCTGGGGGCAAGAGGACGGTGGCAGTAAAATTTATAATAATATTGCTCAGTCAGGGTTATTGTGAATATCAATGAGAATAAAGTACATAAAAATAATTTTTAAACTCTTCCTAGCCATACAAGTGGATGTTTTATAGCACCTATGACCATCTGAAAGTATCTTATCTGTGTATTTGTTGAATTATATTTTTCTTCACCATGTTTATCTGGTTTATCATTATCCAATTTGTTTATACAGTGACTCTCACTGGGTAAGGATTCAACCAAAGGAATAATCTTATAAGTAATGTTTTTATTATTCATGTTGGAATTATTATCTTATAAAGTAAAAACCTACAAATAGATTAGTTATGCACACAATTTTGAGTCACTTGCATTAGCTTATATTAAAATGTCACCATATTGACATTTTATATAATACAAAGTGAAACAGAAATATAAGAAAAAATAAGATTTTATGGATTTTAATGAAGTAGCTCTTAATAAACCCAAGCATCAAATACTAGATGATGTAGCAACCTAGTGACAGTAAAAATATTCATAATTGGAACATTAGATTATATTTGTTAAATAATTTGGTGGAAAGCTCTGTTACCATAATTGTTTTCATCATTGATTTCAGGAGTTATAAATCAATGTAAAACCACTCATTTTTACCCATTTAGAGATCTATGCTAGCTCCTGAACCAGCAGGTGACCCATTAATTTAAGAGACTCATTAGATATAATCAATATGACTCCAGAGCCTTAATATTCAATGCTTCTGGAAGAGTCAAAATTATGAATTTCATTTAAACTATATTTACTGAAGGAATTATACATTTTATCATAAGGTAAAAGCTGATTTTGTTTTAGTCATTTAAACCATATTAAAGGTATCATTCTTAACTTCATTTCACAATTTATTGAGCATGTTATATTATGCAAATGGTATAGAATATGGGATATAATAAATACTAATTTTATAAATTAAAAATTTTCTAATACAATTCTCAATAAACTACAAACAAAAATATTGAATGGTGAATAATGAAAGCAATTTCTTCTTAGCTCTTCTAAATATTAAAATGTATCAAAACAACAAATAAAAATCCTAGAGTTTTCAACAATAATATTAATTAAATATATTAAACAAAATAAAATGCATATAGAAATGCTACCATAAAATGTTAACATAAAAAAATTAAAAATCAAAACAATGGTTGATATAACACTTTAGATAAACTGGTAGAGAAAGCAAAAGACATTAGCTTTATTAAACCTATGCTTTGGAATATATAACTGATGTTAGGGTCTATAAGGTATTCTGACACAATTTCAGACTAACATTATGGACCTCTTTAGGCTTCCAATTAAAAAATAATTGATAATAAGGAATCAACCATACATAATCTACTAAACAGTTTCCTAATGCATAATTTTTTGTAAAGCAATTACCACAATTAAATAATATGTAAGGTGGCTCTAGTCTTGAAGCTGTCCTTCTCTCCTAGGGCATAGTGAAAAATTTAATATCTTTTAAAGTCCTGGTCCTTTTGCAGTTTCACATCGTGCTACCTTATTTTTTTTATAATTTGCTGATTTTTGTCTGAATGTTATTCTTTATCAGGTTAAACTGTCACGTTTCTTGTCCAAAGAAATTTATGCACATTTTTATATAGAATTTGACATTAAATACTAAGTCCCTGGGTTTGCAATTGTATCAGACAGTAAGTTTTCATCAACTAGTAGAAAAAAAAATGAGTTCTTACTTTTTGTGTTACTTGAAATGATCCCTTTGTGCAGAAATAATTGATGCTGTGTGTTTGCTTCATAGCTCAAGCAAATAGGGTTACCTTTGAAACTTAGAGTGCTAAATTTATGGCTTCTGTGAAGACATTATAGCTGAGAAAACACTTTCATATTGGTATACTTCATTCAGTGTTTTTTTCTTTAAGATAGAAAAATTGAAGGCTAATAAAATACATTCCAACATTTACTCAGATTATTTTTTAAATACATTTGTTTATTTAAATTAGTTTCAAGTATGCAGTACATTGGTTAGACATCTATAATGTTCATAAAATGATCTCCCCAATTGCTCCATCCCTCCCCTGGCCCTCCACTTAGCTATTATTTTAATGCTAACTGCATTCCCTCATTCATGCTCCCCGTGCCCAACTATCAACTATTAATTTGTACTTCTTTATCCCTTCACCTCATTCTCCCAGCCTCCCAACCTCCTTCCCCTTTGTCTGTCACCAGACCGTCCACTATATTTGTGAGTCTGTTTTTGGCTAGTTTGTTCTTTTTGTCCCTTGGATACCACATATAAGTAAAATCATAGATTATTTTTATATTTTCTATATATTATCAGTAGTCTTTCCTGCTTATCAAGTGATGATGTTTAGGTTATGTTAGCATCAAAAAATTGTGTTGTTATTGTCATATTTTTATTTTGAATTACTGTGTGTAACAGTGGAACTACTATATTTTAAAGGTTAGCTAGAGCTGAACTTTAAAATCACCTGAAATCCTTACAGTTTTGAATAAGTCTTTATATTTGTTTACTGATCATTTTGTAGTTTTCTATGTGTTCTACTCTTTTATGGGTTGAGGTACTTTTTGGCAAATATGTAGTTATTACCATTCTTTATTCATAATTTTGATACACTTTTTCTTCTTAAAAAGAAGTCCCTCTAACAATTCCTATTATACTGGCTTGGTTTTGATGAATTCCTTTAGCTTATTTTTGTCTAGGAAGCTCTTTATCTGTTTTTTGACTGTAAATGATAGCTTTGCTGGATAAAGTATCCTTGGTTGTAGATCTTGGGTTTTCAACACTGAATATTTTTCTGCCAAACCCTTCTGTCCTGCAAAGTTTGAGAAATTGGCTTCCAATTTTATAGATGTTCCCTTGTAGGCAGCTAATTGCTTTTCTCTTGCCGCTTTCCAAATTCTTTCTTTGCATTTGACTTTTGGCATTTTAATTATGATATATCTTCGTTTGGGCCTCTTTGGGTTCATTTTCGGGGGGACTCTCTGAGCTTCCTGGGGTTCTATATCTATTTCCTTCACCAGGTAGGAAAGTTTTTTATCATTATTTCTTCAAATAGCTCTTCAACTTCTTGTTCTCCCTCTTCAGGTACCCCTATGACACAGATGTTACCCTTAATTTTGTCCCATAGGCTCCTTGAATTATTATTATAATCTTGGTTACTTTTTTCTTGTCATTCTGATTGGGTGTCCTCAGCTTCTCCATCCTCTATGTCAGTGGCTCAATTCTCTTCTTCCCCTACTCTATTGACTTCCTCTAATATACTCTTCATCTCAGATAATGTGGTCTTCATTTCTGACAGGTTCCCTTTTATAATTTCCATTTCCATTTTTATGTTTTCTATCTCTTTGTTAAAGTTCTCACTGAGTTCATCTACATTTCCCTTAATTTCACTGAGCATCTTTATAACCAGTGTTTTGAACTCTGCATCTGTTAGATTGCTTGACTCCATTTTTCCTTGATCTATGTTCTGTTCTTTCATATGATTTCTGCTTGTCTTCCCATTCAGCTGCCTTTCCGTGTCTGTTCCTATATACTAATCAAAGTTCCTAAGTCCCACAGTCTTATTAGAGTGGCTTTTTGTAGTAAGTGTCCAAAAGCCAAGTCCTGCTGCAGGGGTTCAGCTGCAGGCCAAATTTAGCCCCAGCCTGTGCCCTTCCTGGGCCATCTGTTAAGATTCAGCAACCAATCTACTGATGTTGTGCTTATAGTTGCCTTAAGAAGCCACTCCAGAAACTGAGGTCAGCTGCCACAAGTGTGAGTTTTGGTGCTGCTCAGTAAGTGGAACAGGACTTGCTGAGGACACAGCTGAATGTGACTTGGTCGGGACCTAAAGTTGAGAGGGGTGGAATTTCAGGGAATACTCCAGGCAAAGCGACTTCTGTTATACAGTTTGATGAAGTCTTAGCTATGGTTGCACTGCATCTGCATACTGGGTGGAGAGGGCTCAAGAGAGGAAAAATGGATACCTCCAACACTTCTGCCCAGCAGAGAGCCTTGCCTCCATCCTCTCTCCAGCAACTCAGTGTCCCCCTATAATCTCTGGTGAGTCCTGAGCAGCCAACTCCATCCATGCTGGTGCTCAGAGCAAGCACATCTGTCACTAAGAAAGTCAGGTTGCAGACATGGCCCCTTTAAGAAGCATCTGTAGCTGCCAGCTGTAGCTGCTATAACCTCTGCTCCACTCAGCAGCTTGGGACTCGGCAGTCTCGCATCTTAGCTCCCTTCTACCTCCAACTGTTGCAGGTCAATTTCTTATTTCTCTTCTTAGTTGTAGTGCCTCTGTTCATCTCCTAGGCGACTCTGCTTGCTGTTTGCTCCATGTTTCCATCTCAACTTTGATGTGGTCACAAGAGGGAGTGAGCAAGGGATAAGTGAAGCTTCTATCATCTATATCATTTTGTTCGGTTCCTCTTCCTTATGATTTTTAAAATTTCTTGCAATATTGTTTTTATAATCATTTTCAGCTTTGATTCTATCATTTGTCTTACATTATACTTTAACTCTGTCTTTTGATCTTAATAAGGGCTGCTGAGAAGGTATTTCTTTTATTATACTTTTCAAAAAGCCAGTTTTAATATATTTTTAAATTTTTTCTCATTTATTAGTTTTCTTTTGATTAATCTCAATGGGAGAAATGTTGAACAAATTGTGTCATAATCATTATTTCCAATATTATGCTGCTTTTAAACATATTAAATTAAATGTATAATTGTTGACCTAAAAGGATATATCCATAATTTATTATTAAATGACAAAAGTAAGTGTTTATTTTTGAATATGAACCATGCTGAAGAAAAAAAATCTGTGGATGATTACCTTTTGAATATCTGAAAACCTTAGTTACTTTTAGAATACACATATGAAGATTATTAACTTTGTATACATTTGAATTCTTTTGTATCTTATAATAGTCCCATAACACTTTTAAAACAGAACGAAAATGAATAAAAACTTTTAAGAAAGGAGAAAATACCAATAAGTTAAATTTTATTGTTATATTCAAGGCTTTTGCCACTCGTAACCATAATCTATTCAAGCTATCTCAAATAAAGCTAGATGAGATTGAAAAATACAAAAGTATCAAGGATTCTATAGGTTCTGAGGAAATAAACAACCCTTGGTTGTCTGGAAGAACAGAAACCTATGTCATCATATCTCAGAGCCATATAGTCTCTTCTCACTTCTTTCTGCATGTTTTTTTTTTCTCTCTTCACTGACATTTTATTGTGTCCACATACAACACATCCTATATATTTTTTTTTTTCATATAATTTTTAGGGGCTGTTTTCTCTTACAAAGTTGTATAGATTCTTAGTTTTTCAGATTTGAATCAATTAATCTGCATCATCTTTATGACAAGCCTCTATGTCATAAATCACAAAGCAGTTTGTAAATTGTTTCTTCTCCATTAAAGGGTCAACTCCTGGTCCAGTCAGTTGTGTCTATGGGTGTTAATTTCTTGTTCATTCTAGAGAAGCAATGGGCAAAGATAATTGTTCTGGATTTGTAGCCCAGTAAATGGCTTATTAGAAACACTTTGCACATGCCTGAGAAATAAAATAAAATGAAAATAGCGTTAAAGGACATAAATCTAATAGTGAATATGAGATTTGAGAGGACATGATTATAAAAAAAGAATTATGTTAAGAGCCATCGCCAAAAATTAATATCCTAAATAACCCCAAATTTTCAAAAAACATGAGAAAAGAATACTCCTTCTTCTGAAGATGCAGTTTACAACAAAATTCTAGGTGATTTAGGTCTCCTTACAAGAAAGAAAAGATAAGTATGATGTCTTTTCCAAGATTTAAAGCAATCCTGGTGTCAAAAACCTCTATATTTGAGCCCTGACATAACTTGGGTCACTGGTTACATATTTTGTGGATTATTTTAGTTAGTCCTAAGACCTTAGCTCATCAATGACTTTGGTCTTAAGACTAACTAATATTCTAGACCTTACCCTGTCCTATTTAAAGATATAATTATTTCTGCTGCAAAAAATACCTATTCAACACCCACAATACCTAAAAATTTAGCTATGAGGGCAAACTAAGTGAAGATTTTATAGCAAAGAAGAAAATAATGCATGTCCTCTACCCTCTTTCCTAATTTTGTTTCCATAGTTTGATACACTCAAGTTCTTTTCATCATACCTTGGGGAAAACAAGATGCACAAAATAGTTGTTGAGGCACTGGAATCAAGTCTTGAAGACTTGTTTCCTGAGTCTCCATCAAGTAACCACATGAGCTTGAGCCATTCACTTTAGCCTCTATTGTTTCTGTTCTCTCAATTGTACAAAGAAATAATATCACCTATATCTTAGGGTTGTAATACATTTTAAATGAGATATTCAAAGTAAACTTACTAGAATTGTCTTTTAAATCTATAAAAAGATTTAAAAAATTCAATGATTTATGATTGTATAGAGCTCTTCAAATTTGACCTTCTTCTTCCGGTCCCCATTTGAATTATTGAGATTCTAATTCTGAAGAAATTTAAAGAGTAGTCATATCTTAAGATGCCATGCAAAATATACATTCACACAACACACTCATACTTCCCACATACATACACTTATGCATGCACATACACGCATACACATACACAAACAAAACAACACATCAGGTAAAGGATGATCCGTGAACAAAAATGTATGTTTTTACAATTGTTTCTGTTTAAAAGTGATAAGTAAATTGCATTATTTCTCTTAGTGAAAAGAAGTTTAATCTCTCAGTGAAAAGAAGAGTATATATGCCCATGACGCAAAGATTACTAGTTTCCTTCATAAAAATTATATTCTTAAACTAAGTATTAATAATAATATAAATTTCAATTCTTCTTTTCCCAAGGAGGAAAATAACAAAAATATTCTCTAAACATTCTGTTTATATATACACATATGAGGAAATGGAACCTTGAACTATTTAATGACAATTGTAATAACAGGTAAAGTTTGATTCCCCAGTGATGAATAGTAATAAAAGGTCATGAATTAGAGAAGGAACCAGATGCAGGTACCCAGGCACAAACAGAAATACCTGTAAATCAAAGCTGTACACTAAGTAGACGAATTAGAAAAAGCTGAATATGTGTCAAGAAAGGGACACTCCAGAAGCATTGTTCGGAGACTGCAAACTTAGAAAGTAGCTGTCCTTACGGTTTGCCTGAATGTGAGAGTCTCCTTTTCCTTGCCAAGGTAAATGACTTGTGACCTTCCCTTTATATTTTTATGCTTTTTTTTTTGTTTGTTTTTTCTCTCTAAATAGAATGACTTCCCTTGAATAACTGGCAAAATCTTCTTATGGTCCAAGCCCAGTACCTCTATTAAATTTTTCATGACATTTTAACTTTTCTTATTCTGAGTTCTAGTACTATAGCTTGGTTATGCCAGTTGTGAAATTTCTATCTTATTGTATATTATATCTATTGCTATGGATACTACAAAATTAAGAACTGAATATTATTTTTGTATCTTCAAATGCACAGTGATTTACATATAATACTATGTAAATACAGAGGAAATAGAGCAAAGTTGGTAAATGTGGACTGTATATCAGTAATATTTAAAATATGTAATCACTACCATAAGAAGCATGTCAGACTACCCACAATTATAAAATTTAATATGAGGAAATTGGTCCAGAAATGTTAAGTATATGTTAAACATATTTAACCATATTCTTGGTTAAACAAGAATTCTAACACAAGCTTGTTTTCTGAAACTTCTTGCTCAGTTGAGTAGATTCAGTTCAATAAGTTTACCAAAAAAAGGCAGATTAATAAATTAATGTAAATTTAGACAGATTTCTCTAGTAAAACAATACAGTCTTTTTCCCTAGACTTTTGATCTTCTACTTGTTTTATTGAAGAGATGAATTATAACTGAGAAAGCATGCTCATAAAATTTTTACATGGCACAAAATTGCTATTTCTTGCCTCCTTGCTTCTGTGCATGCTATTCATCTGCTTAGAATGTATTTCTTTCCCTTGTATGTATGATAAATACTTATTCATTATTCAAAATCCAACTGCAGAGTCAATCCTTCTGAAAGACCATCTTCATAAGCTTTGCTTTCACTAAACATCGAAAGAGAAAAAGAAAATCTCACATTCGCCTTTGAGTTACCGTTGCACCTGTGATTACCCTAACATCCAAGGTCCCTAACCCCTTAATGACTTCTTAGGCTTATGCATTCTCATCTGTCCCCTTCACTCATCACAATCCAGCCAGCTGGCTTTTCTAAGTTTCACAAAATTCTGAGCCAATACCCAGTTCATTGCTCTACCTCTGCCTGTTCTTTTTACCTGGAATACTTCTCAGCACCCCGCCCCCCATCATCTCCTACCTAACAAATTCTTTGTACTTTGGTCTCAGTTTAAAAATTATTTTCTCATGGAGCCTTTTCTAACCACCCAGACTGAGTTAGGTAACTTCCTGTTATTCAGTTTCATGGCCCTCTGTGTAGTCTTCATACAGCATTTAAATATCTGTAATTATTTTTTTTTGGTATGTTTGTTTGTTTAATGTTTATCTTTTTTGTGTACAGTAAAATGCATGAAGAAAGACATCTGCTTTGTTCATCAAACCACAAGCAAGAAACATCTGTCGTATGCTGTCCTTACACCATTGCCAAATTTATTTACTGATGCAGCTGTATTCACTATAAGTCTAAATTGAGGGTTGATTTTAATTGATTACTATAATTTTTTGTAGTATTTATATAGGCATAAGATATCTGCTCAGCAATTGATCATTATCTGGATAAAATAAGAAATCACTTAATAGAGAACTGTATTAAGCAGAATAATTGCTCCCCAAAGATATCCGTCTTAATCTCTGGAGTCCATGAATATCTCATGTTACATGAGAAAAGGATTACCTTTAACAATCTTAAAGTTGGGTAGATTATTTATATTATTTTGGATGTATTCTAATCACCTGAGTCCTTAACAACAGAAACCCGTTTTCCAGCTACAGTCAAAAAAAATAAGACGACAGAAAAAAAATCAGAGATATATAATGTTCTGGTTTTCAAAATAGTAGGGGTTATTAAAGATAAACTGAGGCACATTCAAATTGTCAACAGTTTATTTCAGTATATATTGACATGAATGGGACAGTGCCAGAAAGCAGTTAAAAAAACTGCACTGACAGGAGCTGGGGAGAGGAAGTGGTTTCTACAGAGAAGATGCAGAAGCAAATAAAGGAAATTATCTGATTTGCTTTAGCTTAGACAGTTGCCTGGTTTGAGAATACCTAGTTGGCTGTTTGTGATTGATTGTTCGTAAGTTTTATGTCCTCGAATTCCAGTGCATTGACTCTGGCTTAGGTTTTTATTTGCTTATGTAGGCTAACAAGGCATTAAAGCCACCCTAGTCTAATGGCCTCCTTGTTTAATTGTTTTAATAGGGGCCATGAACAAAATATGGTAACTTATAAAGGTGGAAAATGCAAGAATATGTAATTTCTTCTAGAGTCTCTGGAAAAGAACACAGCCCTGCAAATAACTCAGTTTTCACCTTAGTTAGAACCATGCCCAACTTCTGATCTATAGAACCATAGGATAAAATATTTTCTTGTTATTTTAAGCCATAAATATATAGAAATGTGTTACAGCAGCTATAGAACATCAGTACCAGAATATATAATAAAGAATATATAATACATATATAAAGTGACAGAACACAGATATAGAAAATTTTCAATTGTTTGGAAAAATAAGTTGAAATGAACAAAGTTCAAATGACTATATATAAATATGAAGGCTTATATTTAAGACACAAATATAACTGGTTCTGAGATATATGACTTAGTAATGGTTCATGTACAAAAGACATGAATTTCTAACTTGAGTATAATTATGACAGGAGTAAGCATTGTTAAAATGCTCCCAAGGAAGCTAATGGGACAGTAAATTACAGTAGCTGAAATCTAGTAAAATTATAGACAATCAGGCTATTCTATTTCACAATGTTCACTTGGCATCACATTTGCTGTTTATTGCACCAAGGCACCCTGTCATATTTTAAACACACTGATAAAACAGGTGGATAGGCAGGAAGAAACTTAGAAATTAGAATTATACAAAAATATCTTTGCAGGAATTAGGCTGAAATGTAAGATTCAGTTGATTGTAAGTCAATGATAATTATATGCAAATATTTAAAAGATAAGTTGGTACATATATCTTTAATATACGCAGGTATGGCAAGTAGCAGGAGTATCAGTGACTCATGACATTGAAATTGATTCTATATTCTATAGGTGTAAGAATAGAGTTTGTATCAAAAAATGGGTGCTACTTCTTCCATGAAAAATTTCCTAATTATATAATTATCTGAAAATCTACCAGTGAATTATCCCTATATATTTCTTCTTGCTACTAACCTATACATATTTTCTTTTCTTTTTTTTAATAGTAGGCTATGTGTGTAGGCCACCATTCTCTTTTTAATAGTAGACACACATAGTTTGAAGGTAGAAAATAATAAAGAGAATAATAAAAGTAATGAAACAGAAAAAAAAGCCACATAATTGAGTGTCTCAAGAAAGATTAAAGTTGGTTCATTTTAAACACTAATCTAAATTTAAAATGTCAGATGATAGTGACAGAAAAGAGGGAAAAGTTATAAATATCATATATCAAGAATGAAATGTAATAAACTTTCAAAAAAATAAGGTAACTATAAAAACATTTGTCTAAACATTTTACAATTACTGAGAAAGGAATTATTACCTAGAAAAACATAAATTAACATAATCAAATCAATAATAGAGAAACTGAATAATCATTTAGACACTTAAAAATTGTATTGCTAGTAAAGAAATAGCTCTTTTGAAAAGTTCATGTCCAGATAGAGTAACTGGTAAGATTTATAAAACAAATAAATAAGACATAATTCCAAACTAATTCAACTTTTCCAAACTAATTTTATGAAGCTAGAAGAACAGTATCCAAACCTTACAAGAACAGTACACAAAATGAAAATTGCAGGGTAATCTCATTCATAAATATAGTTGTGGCTATTTTACAATACAATGTTCATGAATTAAATTAGCAATATATAAAAAAAATTATGGAGTGTTTTAACCTATTAAATATCGCATTTGCATATTATTTATTATACTAATTATTAAAAGAGAAAGTATAATATGTTAAAAAGTAACATTTTAATGAGTTGCTCAAGAGGTTCACAAAAAAGCTTTTAATAAATTTCAAAATGCATCTATGATAATATTTATATAAAATAGTAAAGTGGAAATATAGGAGAACTTCTTAAACTTGATAATTTATACTAGAGAATTCTTACAATAAACAATTTACTTAGTGCTAAAGTATTTAAATCTTTCTCTTTAGAACTTATTAAAAAAAACAAAAAAATCTATTATTAGCACTGACATTCAATATTTTTAATAATAATCAAGAGATTTGAATGCCAATTTCATAACAGAGGATATGAAAATGACCAATAAACATATGAAATGTTGTTTCAGTCCATAAGTTATCATAAAAATGTAAATCAAAAGAACAAAGAGATTTCCAAACATACCCATTGAATTGGAATCATCAAGTCTGATAGTACTGAAAAGGATGTAGAGCATCACAAATTTTCATATTATATTGTAAACAGATACAAATATTTTAGAAAACAAAAGAGATTATCTTGTTCATTTGACATATCTGTAACACATAACCAAGTAATTCAAGCCCTAAAAATATGTTCAATATATACAAATGTTCATGTATCACTAATATGTTAATATATTTAGAAATATCATCAAAGTGCACAATAATAGAATAAATAATAGATGATGGCATATTCATACTAGGGAACACTACATTGCAATGAAGCAAAGCAAACTGAAGGTATGCACTACAAGGATAAATTTTGCCTATTTTTGTTGAATCAATTATACAAGACACAAAAAACATACAGTCTGACCCATGTATATAAATTCAAAACTTGCAAAACTAAAAAATAATGTTAGAGATTCCTGCATAAGTGGAAAACAAAATATAAACAAAAAGCAATGAATATATATTTGATTATACACAGGTAATCTCACTTTTGTATATATTAGATATATTTATATATTGGTTATGTCAGGGAAAGAAGAGGCTTTGGCATTACTAAGGGTTAAAGGATACTTCTGGATACTAAAAACATGGTGACTTTTAACCTGTGCGATAGTGAAACAGGTACACAGATACATGTCATTGGCATGCACATTTCTGGGTATGTATTATACAACAAAATGCCAAAAAAATCTTTAAAGTTTCATATAATTGAAAATAAGGTAAAAATGTGTTTTCCCATAAGAAACAATTTTATACACTTCTTGTTGCAAAATTATATTTAAATTAGTTGATATGAATTAGTTCTAGCCAATAGACTTATTTTTATCAATTTGGACACTTAAAACTGATTACATATAAAAGGAAAAGAGACATATTGTGAAGAGGGCAGAATTTGTGTAAAACTGTAAATTACATGCCATCGCTTATTAATCAGATTTTTTTTCTAGCTCTGTTTCCAATATATGTTTTGACCCACTCTCATGTTCTTCCACCCCTATTTTGTGTTTTCTTTGCTATGTGCCTTTCTAAAACCTACAGAGAGAAGTCAGGGCATGGGGGTAACAAATTATACTTCAAAATATTATATGAAAAATCATATCTAGTGTGTACTCACTGTGCCATCCCACTAGGGATATGCCTTACTTTAAGGGGCTATCAACACCCAGCCCTGACAACAAACACATACGTACACACACAAACAGACACACACACATACCCCTACCTTCTCTTCAGACACATCTTGTTCTATTAGCCTCAGGCCGAGTGCATTAGAGACTTGAATTCTGTCTCATTGCCTTATTTCTTCTTCAAACATCTTAGAGGTATGCTAGGATGGCAAGGAACAGGAGCATCATCGAAATAGTTTTTGGCTCAGCCACTTTGTTTTTAAAAACGTGAGAGAAAGGATTGTAACAAATTGACTAATATTTATTGAATCTTTACAGAATGCTAAATACTCATCTAAGGGCCTTTTGTATGTTAACTCATTTAATCCTTTTAACAATTCTATGAGTTATATTATAATGTTCAGTTTATAAATGAAGAAGCAAAGGTCTAAACTGTTTAAGGAACTTGCCCGAAGTTACTCAGCTGGTAAATGGCAAAAATGGAAATTAAAGACAGGCAATCTGGTTCCAGGCAATCCGTTTTCTTAATACTTCCTCTTAATTATTAAGATAATGAAAACATTTTTTCTGACTTTGCTTTACTTATCAAAATAATGCCATTTGTAAATGCATGGTTATACCAAAATGAAACTACCCATAGTTATTATATTTTTCTTTTTTCTCCTTTCCTCTTCTTCAAAAGGAATAACAACATAATATCCAGTAAAAAAATTATTAGTCTACATGATGATACCATTTTACCTTTTCTTTTATAATGTTAGATTATCATAAATGGTATAATATTATTTATTTATTACTATCTAATTACCTTGAAACTGATCAGTTTAAACATCATTTAACATTGCACACTGTTTCCAAGGTTCAGGAGTCCAATTACAATTTGCCTGGGTTGTTATGGTTCAAGGTCTACCATTAGGTTACACTGCACCTGTTGGTCAGAAATGGAGTCTCAGAAGACTTGACTGGAAGTGGATCATCTGTTTCCAAGCTCATTCCCTTGGCCGTTGGTGGTAAGTCTTAGTGACTCACCAAGTGGGCCTATCCATAGAGGGGTGCATGACATGGCTTTTCCCAAGTGAGTAATCTAAGAATGAGAGAGCCCAAGACAGAAGCTTCAGCCTTTTATAACCTAACCTCAGATATGGTCTACCATTACTCCTGCAATATTCTATTTGCTATACAGACTTTTCCTGGTACAAAGTACTAGAGGACTACCTGTGTATAAATACCAGAAGGTGGAGATCACGAGGAGTCAGTTTGGATGCTGACTACAAATACTTAAGTATGTTCTAAATAGACAGTGATAAAATATGGTAAATCAGAGCACGATGATATTTTCCTACTTATATTTTTTCTATATCTTAGAATAACAATGGTTATAGACAATATTTTGTTAAATTGCAATAACACCATTAGAACTATTTACTTAGGAAAAATTAACTTACCTATCCATTAAATCTAAGAAGCTAAAAAGTATATCAACTCTTTTGACAAATATAGAATTTAATTTTCATTGACTACTCTCAGAAAGATTCTTTAGAGCATATTTACTAAATATTCTAGATATACTTAATTTTTTTGTCATAGAAAAGAGCAAAATGCACTCACATTAATATTTATTTTCTAAAACACTTTTAAAAATATCTTGTTTGATCAAGTTCTAACATTTATGGCATTTGACATAGTCCATGAATCCCTTCATATTAAGACATGATAGAGGATGAACATTTCCATCTTCCTTTGGCTTTATTGTTATTGACTCTATTCTCTATTATTGAATTAATATTTATTAACTTTAACCTTGGAAACATATTAAACTTGTAAAGATGTAAGTACTTAGAAGACTAAAAGGTAGCATCTGTCTAAATATGTGATTAGTTTTTGTTGATAGTTTATATATGCAAAGATACAACTGATAGCTTTGGGGAAAATGGAAAATATAGCATGAGAAGTATAGCACATACAGGATAAAATTATTCTTTTTCAAGTGATTAGCATTTTTCATTTAAAAAATAAAACTAAGATATCTTAGTGCCCCATATACCTACCTTTAACCAAGGAAAACATTTTCCTTGAAATTTTACTAGATTCTTTGTATATTTCCTAAAAAGTAATCCATTTTTGTTAATTATGTACTTTTCTAGTATTTGCAAAACTGAACTGTTAGTTAATTGCCCTAAGTTGATTTAGATATCGGCATTTTAAAAGCTGATTTTATTGTCATTTTTAAATGTTTAGATTCTAGACATTTTAACAATAGCTACTTCCATTTTTTGAGGGTCATTCCTCCTGTCAATAGTTTCGGTATTGCAAATCAAGGCTAATTGTAGGCCAGCAAGACTCCTATGGTCCATTAATATATTTCTCTTTTTTTTCTTATCATGCAAGAGACAATATTTTGTAATTAATTATATTTTCCTATCACTGATTAAGTAAGATATTTCGGTTATTGAAGATTCTTACAAGTTAGTATTCTAATAAGAAAATTCGTGCAAATACTAAAAAACTAAGCCACTGGCTACTACCATACAATGTTGTTAAGTAAGAAATTCACATGCAAATAATTGGAATTTAAGATTTATTGAAGAATACATTTTATTAGTGATGATTACTGTCTTATGTTCATAATGGAGGTAACCAAGGCTCACCAAGTCTTGGGTATTTACACCCTGGGGTGTACAATTGTCACTCTGAGGTACAAATGTCCAAGAGCCAGTGAGTGTATTTCCAAGTTCTCTTCCTTCAAAAAGGTAAGCCATAAAGACTTGTATTGAAATAAACATAAGAAATAATAGACAATGACTTAACAATACAGTATTGAATACTGGAAATTTGCTAAAAGAGTAGATTAGCTTAACTCTACTAATCATTTCACTGTGTATATGCATATCAAATCTAATGCTGTATAACAAATATATGCAATTTTTATTTTAAAAATAATAAAAAGGAGGTAATGGAGATTTCATCAGTTTATGCACCTGAATTACTATGAAGTACAAAACACCTTAATCACTCATTTAAAATTGAGTGAAAAGTAAATCTTTGTTTTTTAAGCCAAAGATATTTTTATATTGTTAACTAGCCTGTTTTGACTTATTCCGTTATCCTTCTCAAATGCTGCTTTACTTGCTTTTTAAAGATAATTATAAATAGTATCCAAGTAGCAATCTATTTTGGTTTATTTTTAGTTAAGCCCACAGTATATAGTAATATAATTTAGACTGTCATCTTCTAATGAGACATATAACAGTAGATTTTGCTGATCAAATATAATTTTACAATACTACGTTAGTCATTAATACTGTAAACCAAGTATTTCTAATCTCTTCCCTGGCACTCGGTAAATTTTAATCCCCTGTGGTCTTAAAGTTAGGTGTGGACATGTGACTTACTTTTTCCATTGTGTGTTGCTTGCCTACAGAGCTTATGAGTCAGTATACTTCTCTTTCTCTCTATCACAATGACAGTTCTGTGGAGTCTAAGTGATATTCTGTTAGCATGGCTCCAAGACTGAAAACAATAATCAGCAGGGCCCCAGTCAACCCTGATAAGCACAGAACATGGAGAAGAAATAAACTTTTGTTGAGGAGTTTAGATCATTATCACATCATAGCCTAGATTATCCTGACAGATATATAACCCTATTGTTAAAGCAGACACATGTATGATTCTCAGAAGAAAATATTTGCTTTTACAATGATACTTTCTTAAAAGTATCATTGCTGCTTTTGAATGTATTATGTTTTTTAAATAACTTTCTATAGACTAACAAAATAACTATTTTGGATGTATGAAATATGGTTTATAACATCAAATAATACAAATACATTTAGTATTTGGTTATAAAATAGAAAACATGCAATCCACATAAAATGTTAAAATTTTTAATGACATATATAATTTCTAAATTATATTATTTCTATACTTCATATTGTAATACAATACTAATGCCTTGTTATATTGACTTGTTATATTGAAATTTCCATTATTTTTTCTCTCTACTTTTTTTACTCTCTTTCCTCCTTTTTTTATCAAGGTAGTTTTTTTTCTAAAATAGGTTTGTTTTGTGGTATCTTCTCTCCTTCTTGAGGAATTCAAGATAAAAACTGATCTTTAAAAACATTTTCATGAATTTCCTAAACCTAGTCTTAATGTTAATTGCTTTTATAATGACCGTACTTTACTTTTATTATTGCTGCCATTTGTTGAAGAAGTGAAGCTCAGAGAAGTTACTGACTCAGCAGATAACAGTCCATCGATGACAAAATTCAAAGTAGTTCAACTTGTCTATGCCCTTACAACAAAAAAATGCTTTCATTTTGTAAAAAAGTTATCAGACCATTCTTTAAAACATTGGTTAACCATTATATTACAAATATATTTTTTGTTCTTGGCAGAAAACTTGACTTTAAGTGGAAGCTCACTCAAGTGAAATTCAAATTTGCATATTGCAATACGTTGCAGCAATTTCTGCTTCGCTATAACTAAGAAATCATTATATCTTTATTTTCCACAAGCGAATCTTATGGTATATGCATAATGTTACTGCCATAAAGTTATACAATATGCAATATTATCCTACTCACATCACATTAGGATCCTCTATACTAATCATTTGTCAGCTAAGATATCACATTGCTCAGTGGTCACTGTTTCAAAGCCTATAACAAAAAAACCATATAGATGTTTTAACATACAAGCAGAAATGAAGTGGAGCTATAGCTCTGCATGATAGCTTTAATCTTATTGTTTATGTGTAGAACACTATATAAAGAATAAATGGCAATTTATTTATACTCATCCTCAGCTTTTTATCCATATTCTGTTTCTAACCTTGTTTGCAATTCACATTGTGACTGTGTCTGAATTCACTACTTTATAATGATAGTAATAGCATTAAATCCATTCTTGCTTGAGCACTGGGCCTGTGTAAGTATTGAAAGCACTAACTATAAATATGAAATAGGATGAATTAGAGACCTAAAATCTCCATAAAGAGAATTACTGAGTATTAGATGACTTCAAAAGTTAAAGAAAGTTACCAGAAGCATCAATATAACAGAGGAAGAATGTTGTGCTTTAGCATGAATTTATAGTAAAAATTGTTATAGTTCTGACTGAATATGAATCTATAAGAAAAAAGTTTTTCCATACAGAAAAGTATAACAAATATTAAAACTATATCCAAACATTTTACATGGATAATTATTTTTCATTGGTTTCCTAGAGTAATTTTAACTAAATATAAGTTACGTAATTTATCTTTAAAAATGTGATGTTTTGCTAAATCAATTATCTCCTTAGTTTTAATTTAGTATAACAATTCAAGGGACTGAAATTACTTCAGTGAATTTGCACTTGATTTCTAATATTTGAAATTATAATTCAACTGTCTTTCAAATTTGAATTATCATATAAAAGGCATGTGGATGGGCATCAACGCTATTCTAATAAAATAGAGAACATAAGTAAAATAGATTGAATACGTATATTTATAAGTTTTAACTGATGTACTTATTTCTTATTATTCATTGTTATTAGGTCTTTTAAATAGCTTAACATCAGAATCTTAGATTATCTCTGTGTCAATTTAATGGAAAACACCAAGATTATCAGAGATAGATGATAAAAAAAATACTTATTAAGTATTGATTAACTCAATTTGTTATTCAATGATATAAATTAGGATATATATTATTAGCACATATTATAAATGTATGCATAAATGTTATGATATTACTACTATTTCTGAAACTCCATAATGAGATCCCAAAATGATAGAGACCAAAACTTATTAATAAGTAGCAATTATGCTACTGAAACACTGAAATGAACATCCTGTATTTATTGCTTTTCTATCCTCCTACTAAATTTTGCCAATTAGATACAGAAGTTCATAGGAAGACTCAAAGCACATTTATAGGGGCAATTATATTGAGAGCAATCCAATTATGTTTAAATGCTCCTGTGATGTTATCATTCTTGTGGAAACCTCTGTTATACCAGTTTCATTTGGGAGGCAGAGTAGGGGCTACTTTCCATTTACCTACTTCCCCTCATCCTACTAAGTCTGGAATGGGTCCAGTCAGGATATTATTCAACACAGATTGTCTTGATACTAATCTCCTTAAACTAAATTCATTGGCTATAGATAGATGTCCAGGATTAATGTATAAGGGATTGGAGATGATGACCTACTTCAATTATTTTCTAAATCATCAACATGAGATGAGTAATCTATGCCTGTATTATACTACTCCAGCTCTCCAAATACTCTTTTATGAGGAATAATATCCAGCAAGTAGTTATAATTTGTTAAGTTTACTGCAGGAAAGGATCCTAGTCTAGATTTTCTTGATTATTTTTTTTTTGTGTGTCATGTGTCCTAAGTTATCAATAGAAGTCACATTAAAGTAATTGTATTATCTGGAAAAATGGTCTTATAAAAATATGAATTATAAAAACAAATTACTTTTTTCTTTTACAGTGATAAAATACAACTTAGACATTTTATAAATGTCTTTTGTATTTCTTCTCAGATTCAATCACAGGGAAATGTTGGCTCTTCTTTTCTGCTTAGATTTGACAAAATATAAATATCCACTAAGAAAGTAGATGTTTGAAAAATGGCAAAAATAAATTATGCAAATTTTTATTTGAAGTTGTAGACTTCTAGTGATTGATACCATTATAACTTTGCATATATAACTTTCAATTTCAAACTATATATATTTAATATAATGCTCATAATGCAGATGAGTATAATATATAATATATAATATATAATATATAATATATAATATATAATATATAATATATAATATATAATATATAATATATAATATATAATATATAATATATATAGATGTATACATATAATTTTATTATCCATGAAACTGCTGGTGATATGACCTTGAAAAATATACTAAAGCCTGGTTTCTCAAAATCAATTTTTGCCATTCCTTCTCTTTAACTTTGGATTAGATGAACTGAATGATTGGTTGCTACTACTATAGATAACCAAAAATATGTATTCTGCAACATATTGATGATATGACTTTATTAGCATGATCTATTAGCTGGCAATTGATGTCAGATGGAATGACAGGATCAACAACTCTAAAACTGAAATAAGTTTCTGGCATATGTTCTCCAAAGACCAGTTGGTTTCTAGCCAACAACTGTATTCGGCTTGCTAACATGTTTAGTTACCTCGGGGTCTATTTTACAAGTAATTTAGCTTTTAGTGTTTCACAGGGATGTCAAATTGCTTAAAATGCAATGTTTTATAGGCCCTGGTGAATGATTGATAGTATTTGCTATGAAAATGGTTCAGGCTAAAATTATTGAGGCCATCTAGTTTGGCATAAGTTTTAAGGCCTAAATCATTTATATATTTTTTATGTTGGAGGAGATGCAGAATTATTTGTAGAGGAAATATCAGGCCTGGAATACTTTCTCCTGATACCCTCATGCAAAGATGAGTGGCCACTTATTCAGACATAATCCCTTGTTTTGAAATCTGATTTTCTTTTCAGATATCAACCGTCCTTAGGTGATTATAAAGCACATGGGCCTTTCTTTGCTCTACAGAATGACTATCAGATCTCTAGATTTCCACATATATAACCTCATTCTATTTGTTTCTCAATATTAAGAAAAATAAAAGTGAACAAACTCCATGGTTTGTATTAACAAGGGTGATTTGGGAAGATATACTAAATCATATGCCACTCTTGATGTTGAGAACAGTAGCTGTAGAACAAGTTAGACTCTCTGAAAACTGCATTGGGACCGCAAAGATTTGGCATCTTGCATAATTGTTTATATTAGACTTTCCTATGACATCATGTTTTCAGCTTGGATTGAGAAATGTGGCCATTACATTAAATTTACCTTTATAGTCATTATATGGGTATTTAAAAGATACTGTCCATTATAATCACAAAGTGTTACCTTCAACAGACATCAGGGAAAATTCTCTGGTTCTTAATTTGAAAAATCAGAAAATTATTTTTATTTTATAATTAAATATTAAGATTATATTTTTCCTGGTTTAGTTTCTGAGAATCTTAGAGCTCAATTTTTACCTAGAACTAATAGCATGTTAAGAGTTTCTGTTACTGTATCTGGGTACTAATTTTAATTTAACAATATTTCTCTTCAAATTATCATTTTTGTTATTTATCATAGAATTTATCCTTATCAACAGCCTCCCCTTTTTTATTCAATTTTTAATTTAATTTATTTCAAAATAGATTAAGACTTTATTTGTTTAGAGCAGTTTTATGCTCACTGTAAAATTGTGGAGAATATACAGAGAGTTCCCATATATAGAGAATTTTCATATACCTCCTGACCTCATACATGCATAGCCTCCCGCATTACCAACATCCCCTTCCAGAGTGTTACAATTGATGAACCTACACTGATATGCCAAAATTACCCAAAGTCCATAGTTAACATTACAGGTTCACTCTTGGTGTTGTACATTCTATGGGTTTAGACAAATGTATACTAATATGTATCTATCATTATATTATCACACAGAGTATTTCACTAATCTAAAAATCCTCTGTGCTTTGCCTATTCAATCTACCCACCCCCAACAAGTGGTGATCATTTGGTTTTATTGAGTTATTCAGTACAGATATGAATGGCATTAATTATGGTCCGTTCCATATTGGCATGCTTATATTTGAGTAAATATATTATTTTTGGTGAGATGTGTGATCATGATAAATCAAGCTATCATAAATTGCCAGCTAACATATCTAATACTTTCAATTTATTCTTAAAGCCAAAATTCTTTGAGCAAAACTATGCTTGAGAAACATTAAGTCACTCTTTTTAACAGTTGCTTTTTAGGATTAAACAAACAAACAAACTTGATTTTGATAGAAGCAAGTAGAATTCTCATTATTTAACAACTATTATTTATTATTTAACTACTTTGATGTAGCTTGCAACATTTTGACATCCTCACATTTCAATTCCATATAACTTCTAGTGATTGTTTTGTACAATTTGTTTAGTTTAAACTAAACAATAGGTTATACACCAATGGATTCTTGGCACAGCATTTTATTCAATTTATTTTTCTTATATTATAATATACCTCTTGTTCTGCCATAATTACTTATTGCTTCCATTATAGTAATTACCATTCTTCGTATTCTCTTGTAGAAAATGTCCTGCACTTCCTATTACTTAAAATATAGTTTTATAAATGATGGTAAATAAAGAGGAAAGGAGAAGATATGGAGTTTTTATTTCTAGTCACAAAACTACCATTTGGTGATTTTCTGCCCAACTGATTGTGCTTATCATAATAAATTCAATATCATGCCCGAAGAAATGGTCATAAGAAGAATGAAATCCCTGGTAAGTGGCACATGTTACAGGAAGCACATAACTGAAATTAGCACACTTGTTGTGCTCAAGTTATTTTGTATACTGGTTACAAATGTAAGAGCAATCATCTTCAATCTAGACGAAATTTACTTTTTACAGAGTTTCTCAAAATTTGGTCTCAGGACCTGTAGCTTCAGCTGCACCTGAAAATTAGTGCAAAATCAAACTTTGGATTTAGAGTCCAGTAACCTGTTTTAACAAGACCTCCAGAAGATTATGATGTGTGCTAAATCTTGAAAATCACTGCTTTATGAGATGTTCTCACAGACCACTCTCTTTGAACACAAAGCACTTATCTGAATAAGTGAAATTGTACATATTTATTAATATATGGGGCTTCTACATTACTTTTCCCCATCTAGTTTGCAAGTTTCACTGGAACAGAGACCTCCTCTGTGCTTGCTCATCATGTATTCCCACAGTCCTGCACTACAAGTGTCACTTAGCTCTTTGCAACATTATATTTGATGAATGGTACCATGCTTTGGAACTTGATTCTAAAAGGAAGGTATTATGTAAGTACATAAATAACTTGCACAAGAAAGATTTTAATACGAAAATCAAATCTGAGGAAAAATAGATTTGGACTTCCAGTTTATGTGCCTTGAATATGTCTTAACATTGTCATTGTAATTTATTCAGAATCAATGGTGATGATGCAACATTGAGCTCAAAGACATTTCCATAAATGCTCACTATAATCAGATTAATATTTTATATATAGTACAATTTCATTATATAATATATTATATATATATATTACATGTTTTATTTAATATAACACATGAAAGTATTTCAATTTATATAATAGTTTCAAAATGCTTTCCATCTACTGATTCTACCGATCAAATGGTGGGACAGTATTTTAAAAATATAAGTAGTTACTGAGACAAAAAGAAATAAGGAAGTTACCAATATCTGAGAAGCTTTTTAGGATTAAAAAATGTGAAAATTATATGATATTTTAAAAATTTGTACCTTGACTGAGTTGTGTCCATAATGCTAACTCATGAGCATCATTATATAACATAGTTTTAAAAGATACACATGCATACCTCTACACATACCTTCTGCCTTTGTTCCTGCTCTGTTTATTTTTCTGGTCCTTGATGAGAGTATTCATAGAAGGCCTTAGGCAATTTCTTGTATATAGAAAAACAAGATGAATTATCTTAATTCTGCATTTACAGATTTTCTAAGTCATACTCCAAGAGTATTTATAATGCATGTAGGTTATTGTTCATCTTTGCCTTTAAAGCACTTACAGAAAAAAGGAATTGTCAACACAAATCTAAGTGCAATTATCTATGACATGCAACATCAGGCCTGCCCTTAATATTTGCAAGATCAAGAACAGAAATGGAGGCTCAAATTCTATATGTCTAAATATTTAAATGTTACATTAAACACAAAATAACAGAGTTAAATATACTCTAATCTCTTGCTTCAACAAAGGTGCTCCTCAAAATTACCTGGAAGACAGAATTGAGTGACTAAATGGGGCTATACACTGTGCCCCTCTCCTCCAGCCCTGGCTCAGTTCTACATTATGGGGCTGAACACCCCAGCCTGGATTTCTAGATCTGTTCAAAGTCTCCACAAACACCATCCCTTGGCCAGCACTTGAACCTAGAAGTACCCACAACAGTGGTATAATCCATGCTAGAGAGGACCGAGGCAGACTATGAACACAGACTTGGAGCCATCTGGGTACAGCATTCCAGCACACAGAAACCGATCCCCTGGTCTGGAAGACAATGCATGGCCTCTGAGAGCACACATCCAAAGAGGGCCAGGAATGCCTCAGCTCATGGGGACAGATGCAGCTGTAAGGAAACCAGTGTGGGCCTCTCAAGTGCATGGCCACACAGGCAGTGTTCCGTTTGCTTCAGTCCAAGGCTGGAACTGTGTAGTACACAGAAAGGGAAAACACTGGAAGGTAACACATTCTACTTGTCTTTGTTCAAGTTCATGAATTTCCTTATGATTTCACTTCTTTTGGAACTAATAGCTTTCAAATTTTTCCCCTAGGCATTTTCCAAGGTGGATTGAGACCTGCCCTCTAATCACTTTTCACATCATTTTTGTACATTTTTTTTTCCTTATTGTAACGGCATTATTGTAAAAAAAAGAGCCATGTTGCTTGAGTAACCAAAGTGGAGAATGAATATTACTGCCTTTACAAAAAACATAACTCCTCGAGTAAATTTCCACTGTAATATTAGACCCACTCAATTTTATGTGAATAGTTTACAGTTTCTGCCTATTTTTCTCTTTAACCTCTCTCTCCTTCTCTTTTCTCTTTCTCCCCCAGTGTGGCTATTTTATCAATTTTATCTTGAATTTACTCTTTTTGTACCTACAATTTAATATGAGTGCGTCCCCCTTCATTCAATAGATTTCCTCTTCTATTCATATCTGCACACTTAACATTCTGCCAAGTGGTAGCACTAGCAGCTCTCTGAAACTTAAACTGAGTCAGAGAACTTTGTTTAACTGCTTACTTTTCAAGTTGGCTTTGCAGTAGAACATCTGCAGCAGCCTGGGCTTAGATAATTTCTCTGCCATTACTACTGCTGCACAGGACAGGACTGGGCTGCCCAGAGTGGGCAGTGAGAGTAGAATGGAAAGCCAACACGAATCTTTCAAAGCTATTTTCCACTTTCACTTAACATGTTTCTGTGCCTTCTTCTATAATTAAACTTCTATTTCAAATTCATTTCATTGAAAAGAAGAGCCAGTTTAGCCACCATAAACCAATCACTAAAGCTTGAAGTGGAATTACCAAGGATTTAACTAACATACATCAAATAGGCAGGCCAAATATGAAGCTGTTTTGCAAACATTTAGTGGTTTTTCATATTATAAGTTTGTTGCTATTATTTATTTTGTAATGTTTTAGTTGAAGCTTTCAATCACACGAGTATATTATGAACAACAACAAAAAAAAACACTTGCACTTTTAGGCACTTTCTTAGGCTATTCTCTCTTACAATTTAAACTTAACTAGGAAATAAATTCTCATGCTCTACAGACTATATTCTTGAAAAGTCCTGAAAAATATTATGTAAACACATTTTCATACACCTGCAATGGCTAAATTGAAAACAGGTGTTTTTTTCAAAGCATCCTCATACCCTGATGCTTTCCAAAAGTATCATGGTTATTTCCATCTCATTCTAGGGAAAAACTATCTCAGATCTTTTGACTAGTAATTTTTCTTTGATGCTGCAACTTTGCTTCTTTGTCGTTGAGTATAAATTAAACAGATGCAGAATTTAGAAACTGAATTGCTTAAGGAGACATTTGCAAATAGGTAATGATGTTAGTGCAAGCAGAAAACACAAAAGTCAGGAAAAATACTGGAAAAGAGGAAGAAGTCGAACAAACATAAAGGGAAGTAAACAAACACCTGGGAAGTAAAGAAAGCAAACTTAGTGGTGTAAAGAATATAGTGAACAAACAATCAAACTAATGGGATGCAATCAAAACCACATTTAATATATTACCACCTGTCCATTTAACTGCTCAGTGGTGCTAATTTTTAACTGTAATATCATTAAGCAGTCTTATTTCAGTACAATGAATGCCCAGTCCTGTATTTAAAAAGTCAAAATTTCCAACTTCAGAATAAATGACAGTTACTATTCTTTTTCCTATAGGCTCTGTCTTAGGTGGAAAGCTTGCATGCCTGCAGTCACACACATACAAATACCATCAAGCTGCCTGCTTTCTGTGCTCAGCTGAGGTTGAAAGCATCCTCCTTCCTGGGGGCAGGGCACTTTTTTTTTTTTTTTTTTTTTTTGCGATTCCCCTCAACTCTTTCACTGAGGGTCTCTCAATTTTGAGTGATGTACCTCTTTCTACTACTGCTTGTATTGGCCTGAGTTTGTTCAGAGGAGCTAAACTTCTAAGGGAAATACAGAATAAGTGATATGTTATAGGGATTGTACTATCCTTCAGGAAAAAAATAGCACTCTTTGTCCTAGAGTTTCATACACAAGCATAGTCAAGGACTCGGAGTAGCTAAAAGAGGTCTAAAATGACCTGGAGGAGTTATAGGTGCAGGTTAAAGCATCATTCAGTAAAGCAGCAACTATGAGTGTAAACTGCTTGGCCCCAGCACTTACCTTCAGAGTTTAATGGTTAAGCTTTATTTCTCCCTTCAAATGCCTTGTAAATTTCTCCAATGGTCAATGTAGCCTGAAATCATATAGGAGAGAACATTCTAGGAAAATGTAAATCCAGCTTAACTAAGGTAAGATAGTGTACAGCTGCCGCAAAACTGATAATTTCTTCC
The DNA here is from genome assembly GCA_028627145.1 of Eidolon dupreanum. Lineage (NCBI taxonomy): Eukaryota > Metazoa > Chordata > Mammalia > Chiroptera > Pteropodidae > Eidolon > Eidolon dupreanum. The sequence continues at coordinate 60,356,618 of CM053513.1, forward strand.
CATGCATATAGGAATCCCAGGAAAACTTCATCTTGTCTTTGCAGAGGCTTGTTCAGGCTCTAAATGACAAACTTATTGAACAAGGTCTTAGACAATTTCTTTCTCTCTCTCTTTCTCTCTCTCTCCCTCTTCACAAATTAAGTCCATGAGAAACATATATCAACACACCCTGGAAGAACTTACCAACCAAATTGTCTTCTCTCCATTACTTTTACCTTCATCCCAGGTCCATTGCACCTGCTTTGCTTCACAGAGTAGATGTCAAACTCTCCGAAAGATATCATCGAAATCTTTCTCTTTAGTCTTGAGGGGAAGAAAATGCATTTCTACTCCTGGGGATGGGGTGGTGGACTCAGTGGCCAATCCAAGGTTTCTACAGAAATTCTCTTTCTCCAATTCCTCACCACTAAATACCCCCATTGGTAGTAAGTTTTCAGAATCATGTAACCATTTTGTAATATTTCCATTGTAAAGTTACATCTTGTTCTAATACTGAAGTTTGACCAGCTAGTCTTTTATATCTTGGCACTTTAGTGAGAGCATCCAATTTAACTGCCAGTTTTTAGGAAAAAAATTATACCTAAAGATTTATATTTCCTTACACTTTTATATTTCCTTATGCATTTACCCTATAACTAAAATTACTACTTATTTAAGTTAGAGGCAGGATGGCATAATGGCTTATGGACAGTCTTCATTTTCCAGTAAGTATATTGAATCTACTATGCATGATTTATGTTTCAATCTTACAAGAAGGGTGTTAATGATAATATTTTAAATATTAACTATAAATCTTCTTAGGACTCAAAACCATTGCATATACCTTGTTTTATTTGTAATTTTAAAGCCAATTTTATAGCAGCTCTGAATTCTGCATGCTACTTTACTGGTAGCACCATCATGCAATTGTTCAATAAAACTAATAGTAAACCCAACTCTGGCTTTCAAATCATAAAAATGGCCTGCTGTCTTTCAATATTGATGATATGATAATTAAAATGACACCTAGTACTAAGCATATTCATTTCTGACCCTGTGGAAAGAACTGTACTTTTAAACCCTTCAAATCATGTCTATTTGTATATGAAATAGATCATGAGAAATGGGCTTAAAAATATTCATAATAAGGGAAGATGTCAGATTTGCAGAGTAGAACACATGCGACAGTACACTGAGAATGGATCTAGATAGGGGACATCTGAAAGTCACAGAAACCAAAAAAATTTGAGTGGTACTTTCTCATTTATAATATTTTATTATTACAGAATATAAAATTTCAATACAAGAGAACATTTGGAAACTTCAGAAAAGTGAATGTGATATAATCATCAATGTATCTAAACTTGAGGGAAAAGTCTTAAGACTTAAATAGCAATTTAGTAATTTTTTTTTGATAGGACAGAAAAAGTCATGGGATGAGTAGACAAGAAAAGTCAGGTACTTGTTCCCTTTAAGAATATTTTAGGGAACTATTTCTCAAACTTTGAATTATAACCCCTTTCATTTTAATACTAATTTTGCAATCTCCTTAGGAAATTTTAAAATAATTTAGTTATTTTTCATAACATGAAATAGGTAATTAATTAATTATGATAATACTGAGACAGTCACACAAAATTTATTTTTATACAATGTGTAATACTATATATTATATATAGATGATGAAGTGTTTAATTATTCAAGAAAGAACTTTAAATTGTATATCAGAATTGATTTGGGATATGAGTTAATATTAAACATATAGATGTGTTTTGACTAGGAAGAGAGGGTGGAGGAAGATAGATAAGGGTAAAGTGGGTCAAATATATGATGACGAAAGGAGATTTGACTTTGGGTGGTGAATACACAATGCAATATACATATGATATGTTATTAAATTGTACACTTGAAACCTATATAATTTTATTAACCAATGCCACCTCAATAAATTTAATAATTAAAAAAAAGAGAGACTGTATACCTGGATTCAAATCCCAGTCAGCCATGTATCCCTATCACAGGCTTTCTATAGTGGGGCAAGTCACTTCACATTTTCATTTCAGTTTCCTCATTTGGATTATGGGAATAAAACTATCACATACATCATATAATATCTTAAGAATTTAACAGGTTAATATGTGCAAAGAGCTTATAAATAAATAGTTTCTGAAACATGTACAAACTCAATAAATATTGTCAATATGGTATTGCATGTACACACATCAATCAGATATAAATATCTAATGTGAATATCATCTTACATTGTTTTAAAGAAAATACAGAATATCATGATTTAAAGATAAAAAATTATTCCTTAGCTAAAACATTAATAATAATATCCATAAAAAAGAACAAGTTTAATTACACAATAATTTTAAAATTCTATATAAATTAATATTAAAAATTTAAATGTCACAGATTGGAAATACATAATTCTATATATTTTTATATATAACATATACATAGTTTTAAAAGAGACTGGTATTTTAAAAGAATGTGTTTAAGTCAATAAAATAAGACTAAGTCCAATAGAAAAATTATGCCAAAGAATGAGAATAGGCACTCACAGAGAGGAAAACCTAAATAACAATAAAAGTATGAAAAGATGATCAACTCATTATAGCAGCTCAGAATCAAACAAATGAAAATTCAAATGAGATAATATATTATACACATCATATTTAAAGTATTAAAAGACTAATATTACTAAGCGAGGGTGTGAAAATCAGATAACTCATAATTGATAAAATCAAAATTGACTAAACTATGTACTATAATACATAGCAATTCAACCAGTGGGTTTATTCTAAACAGCTCTCAGTCATATGCTTAAGGAAAGAAATATATGAATATTGATTTTAGTTCTATTTGTAATTAGGAATATTTGGAACACTTTATATATTCATTAATAAGACAAGAGATAGATAAATTGAGGGTTATTAAACCAATGTAGTATACTAGGGTTAAAATTAATGAGGTAGAGATATATGCCAAAATGGTATCATTTATATAAAATAACAAAAAAAACAAATTATGTTGTATATTATTTATGAATGCATAAGTAGTAGAAACATGTACAAAAAAATAATTATAGCCAGTTTATGAAAGTTCCTCTCTAAAGGGGGAGTGAGAAATGTTTTTATAGTGTCCCATAGATGGCCTTACTTGATTAAAATAAGTGACACAAATAATATATATGTTTGATATAGCTTGATAGTTGTTATACAAATATTCATTATATCTAATTAAGTTTGGTTTTTATGTTTAAAATAGTTCATAACAAAATTAATTCAAAATATAATAAGTATATATAATAAATATATCCACTTGTGTTAAAACATTAAAAAGAGGAAAAAGTACTTTTGAGTTAGATTCTTGAAATTTGTGCATTTTACTTTAAATATCCCTCAGGTTATTATGTGTGTGTTTCATTTTTATTTTTAAATGTTTCATTTTTATTTTTAAATTTCAGCTTTACTGATAAGCACAACTATAAAATATTTAAAGTGTACATGGTGATGATTTGTTCTACCTGTACATTTTTAAAGGATTCCTTCCATCTAGTTAATTGACACATCCATCACCACACATATTTATCTTTTTTGTGTGTGTGAGAACATTTAAGTTCTACTCTTAGCAAATTTCAACTATACAATACAGTGCTATCAACTGTAGTCACTATGTTATACATTAGATACTCAGATTTTATGTGTCTTATAGCTGAAAATTTGTACCCTTTTACCAACCTCTCCCTATTCCTCTAAACTCCATCTCCAGCAACCACTTTTCTATGAGTTTGAATTTTTTTGTTGTTTTTTTTTTGGGATTCCACATATAAATGATAGAATGCAGTATGTGTCTTCCTCTGTCTGGCTAATTTCACTTAGCATAATGCTCTCCAGGTCCATTCATGTTGTTGCAAATGGCAATTCCATTCTTTTTCATGGGTGAATACTGTGTGTATGTCTGTGTGTGTGTATTACATTTTCTATATCCATTCATCTGTTGGTAGACAGGTTGTTTCCATACCTTGGCTATTGTGAATAATGTTGCAAAGAATATGACAGAGCAGATATTTCTTTAATATCCTATTTTCATTTCCTTTGGATGTATACTCAGAATAGGGACTGCTGGATCACATGGTAGTTCTGCTTTTAATTTTCTGAGGAACCTCCAAACTGCTTTCCATAGTGGCAGAAACATATACATTCCCATGAACAGTGCTCAAGGGTTCCCTTTTCCATATCCTCACCAGAAGAGGTGATCTCTTATCTTTTAGATAATAGTCATTCTGACCAGCATAAGATGTATGTCTTTGTAGTTTTGATTTGCATTTCCCTGATGATTGGTAATACTGAGAACCATTTCATGTACTTGTTGGCCATTTGGATGTCTTCTTTAGAAAAATGTTTATTTACTTTCCCTGTACATTTTTAAATTGGATTTTTTTTTTTTTTTTTTTGCTAGTGAGCTGCATGAGTTATTTATAAATTTTGGATATTATCCCCTTGTCAGATATATAATTTGCAAATATTTTCTCCCATTTATTGATAGTTTCCTTTGCTGTGCAGAAGCTTTTTAGTTTGGTGTAGTCCCACTTATTTATTTTTGCTTTTGTTGCCTTTGCTTTTGGTGTCAATTCCAAAATATCATTGCCAAAACCAAGGTCAAGGAACTTATCCTCTATGTTTTCTTATAGGAGCTTTATGTTTTCAGGCTTTATGTTCAAGTTTTTAAACCATCTTGAGTTTATTTTATTGTATTGTGTAAAATAGGCCTTCAGTTTCATTCTTTCCAATGACCAAAAAAATAACAACAACAACAAAAAACAGAGTGCTTCAATATGTTCTATGCCAAAAATTTTCAGCAAAAATATACTGCCTCTATCAATACCTTTTATTCCAAAAAGATAAAAATCCATAATGAGTTAAATATAACCATCACTATATTTTCTCTTTTAAAAGTTTTTAAAAGTAGTATCAATGTCTCTGTACTATAGAACATTTTGATCAGATAAACGCAACTTATGAGATCTAGTTGCAGAATTATTATGTCTCTATCAACTCTGTATTTCAACACCAATTCTTTTCAGATTCTCTGCCTTTTTATTTTTAAATATTTTTTAGTTCTTATGAGTACAATTAAACAATATGTAAGAAACAAGAAGAACAATTTAAAATTATAATATCCACAACCATCATGTGATAAAACACTTCAAAGGCGGAGTCTTGTGTACGCTTTCAATCTCCCCTAATAGTTGTAAAAACAGACTTGATTACTCAAGTTGTTCTGTATTTACGTTTTTGAAACTTTTCACTGATTTCTCAATGTAGAAATTCAAAAGTGTCATTGCAGGCTTTCATTACTTGGTTTCATTAAATTTAAATATATGCAATATAAAATTGATATATTTTGACAAATTGATAAATTAATAGAATTGATATATTGATATAAATTTATATATTTCTCTGTAATGTATAATATATACTTCATTATATAACATACATACTTACATTTATATATGTCCTATTAGAAAAATAGTTAAAGGAGAAAAAGATGGATTGTAGGAAAAAATGCACGCACAAAAAAAGTGAGAAAAATGAAATATAATATTGTGACAGTCATGTATTCTTTGAATTTAACAACAGAAAGAAAAGGATAATTTCTTAACCAAAGGAGTAGAATAATGATGTCACGCCAAGAACTACTCCCCATGAGAACCCTAAAGCATTATATATATTTTCAGCCAAGTGATTAAATGCATTAAATAAATATAATAAAGCAGAAGCAATCATAAACATCTAAACTGCTTGAGGTGTTTGTGTGTGTGTGTTTGTGTGTGTGTGTGTAATGTTAAAATCAACATTGGATAACTTTTTGTTATTACTTTTAGGGTTCTTACTTTAAAATCTTTAGATCTGTGTTAGAGGGTTTGAAGGTGAAGCTGAAATAATTCTTAATGCTAAGATCATTGATTTGACAGTCAATAATCATTCCTATGTGCCTTTACAAATGTTAGAAGTCCTTAAAATTCAGATCTAGACAGGAATAAAATTACAAACTAAGGAATATAGAAATTTCAATGCACAGAATACAAAGAATGTTTTAAGTCAGTATAAAGATTATACTTTGCTCAGGTAAAAAGAATAACTTAATCATATTTTTATTGTTCTGTAATGCTTATGTAATATAAAGTATCTGAAGCATGGCTACATGAATAAATATTTATTAACTAATATATCCAATTGAAGCAGTCTCCTAAAATGGGAGGAGGGAAGAGAAATAGGTGGACTACGTTTAAATCAAAGATGCTCCTAGAAAAGCAAATCATTTTTTTAAAGTTCTCCCTCAGTATACATTTTCAAAGTATGTGCTTTCAATATTTTTCAGTGCTACTAGTAATCATTTATGAATTGTTTTTTCTTCAGAAGTAATCTTACAACTTTCAAAAGCAAGACTATAAGAATAAATTAAAGCTAACACCTAATATTTGCATAATTATTCTCAAATCGTTTTACCCTCATAACAACATATGATTTAGATAGTTGCTATCCCCATTTTATAGGTGTATAAATTGTTTATTTAACTTGTCCAAGATATGTAACTTTATTTAATGCATCTATTATTATTTAACAAATGTGGATGAATTATTTAATTCATCCATACTTTTCAAATGTATTTTTTTCCCACTATATAAACGCTGCCTATTCAGCATACTACTGATTTTCCAGTGTGTCCTGGTACCTCTGAGGTGTCTCTTAACCTTTTAAGGGCTAACAGTTAACCTTTTAAGGGCTAACAGACAAGTTTTCCTCAGAGAGAAAAAGAGACAACTTTCTCACTTACATGCACATACACAGAACCTGTTCAATCAATGTCAGGGATTCATGGATTTCCTCAAAGTCTACCCATGTGCCATGGGCCTTGTTTTAGATCATTGTTGAATTAATATTCTTTTAATACGGCTATAATGACTTCCTTCCTGCTTAATAGAAAGTTGGTAGAAATAGCATCATCTTTGGTCAAGTTTTGTATTGGTCTGATCAATAATTGGTGAGGGCTATTGAAAAGAAAAGAGGCAATTTATTAATCTACATGAAGTTTAGGAATTTATTAGATACTTATTTTACCCACACCATCCCTATTTTCTAATTTCATAGATGACTGACAATCAGCTAGATTGATCATGATAGAATATTTTAAGTTTGAGATTACCTTTTTTTATAATTATATCCTAAATAACTAATAAATCGAACCTCCATTTGAGGTTCTTCACATTCATGTTAGATCTAAATAAAAGTCTTTAGAAAAGAATTAAATCACTTTTTGAGGATATATATTTTCTAAATAGTGAACAAAGAAAAATGCTCCTGGGTATGGAATATTTATTCCAATTTTACCCCCAGTTTTTTACCTTTGATAATAGAAATCTTCAAAAATAAAGGTCTATAATGAAACTGCTGACAAATCCTGACTACAGAGTTGTTATGGGGTACTTTTATAATACTATACATTTTTTTTTTGTGAAAATAATTGAAAGTGGCAATAATAAAGCCTAGTTTATGATACTGAAATTCTTCCCCTCCCTCTCTTTATACTCTCATTTTTTTTTTTTTTAACCTCTAAGGAGAAAAACAATTAGGAAAAGTCAGTGTAGCTAAATAGATTGGAAAACAGCCTGGCTGCATCTATGCTTCATTACTCTCCCTTTTTCCCCTTTCACATTTTCCACAAACGGCTTGATTATGTTTACCTGACATCCTCACACTTCCCTGCTGACTGTCTGTGGGCACTTTGAAGTGAAGGTAGACAATATTTTCTATGAAAGTTTACAGTCTCTTGTAAAGAGATCAGTCTTTGTGAATATGTAGTTGTAACTTCAATATGGCCATGGCTATAGTTTCCCAGAATTCTAAAGCACTTTCTGAAACTAGCCTTACACAAAAGATGTAAGCAGAAGCAAGATTGCTCCATGGGGCAAACGCTCCATGTTAGCTAAGCAAACACAGAGTCAGAGGTTAGGAATTCAAGCCATGAATAAGAAGCATGCTCCCTAAAAGGTTGATCAAATGTTGAACTCTTTTATACTTTCAGAAGCCAGGACTTTAGAAATATGGCTGCCATGTTTTGATGCCCTTTACTCCCAAATCCAGCAGAATAATGGCCTCTAACTGTTGCACTGAAATAAAGTGCTTTTTCTAAGATGAAGCTCTTTGCAAGCACAGTCTGGGATGAGTGCTGCGGAGAAATAACAAGCAGCAGACCTGATTTTCCTGAGCTCTCTTTATGGACTGAGCCAGAAATCTATAATGATGTGAAGGCTTCAGAGATTTCCTAGTTGTCCTCATAAGAAATAGACATCATTCTATTTTCTGACAGTTCAGGTAGTAGAAGTAGGCACATTTTCTCCATAGTCACTGAGCTATGAATCTGAGTAACTAATCTACTGATAATTAGATGTGATGCCTCAAATTAGAAACCAATATTAGACGTGTGAATTAATGGCATTTCATTATGTATTACTGTCTTCATTAATAAACTGTGACTAGATTAAGCTTTGTAGCTCTGAGGTAATTCAGGAGAGTTCTGTTCAATTCCAGTTTCAATCAAGGACAAGATGAAATGATAAATGTAGGAACCAAAATACACTGAATATGTCTTAGAGGCAAAACCATCTAGAGCCTCCCAGGGTGTGTGAGTCAGATTCCTCTGATGCTAGAGACAGAAGAGCATTACAGATGAAAAATAAATGGGGATTTAGAATCCTGAATGACTCAATCCACATGACATATTAAATGAGTCACATTTATGGATTTTAAGTTAGATTAGTCACAAACAGACTCTGCTCAGTGGGTAGAAGCAACTTGGTCTGGACGGATGAACCCTAAAACACTAAAATCAAGCTTTGTTTAGCAAGTGATAAAACTGAATCAAGAGCAGGAGCTGAATTTAATAGGGACCCCTATGATTCTCCTCTCTCATTTACAACTTCCAGCTTCACTGGCTTGTTGCAGCTGAATAGGCAGCGTTTATACAGTGAACAAATTACTGCCTTCTCTACCTCTTCACCCTCTTCTCAAATCATACAGTATTTCCAAACTCGGCCTGTTATTATAAATATGAAAAGAAACTGCAGCCTTATCTGTGCATTAGTGGAGCATGGAGGACAATTTAGGTCAACTCAAAACGATTAACTAACAGAGAAGTCCTCCTTTCTCTGCCTTTACCAAGGGTTAACCTTGTCTTGTCATTTTGGAGCAAATTTTTTGTTTTTGTACGTGTGTGGGAGCCACATTTCACTAGTTTGCCACTGGTAAGAGTACTCCCAATCTTGTGTCTTGGTAATGTTGAGAAAGCAATTCATTTTTCAAATTTGGAAGACACCCTTTTCCAAACAGATTTTACTATTTTTACTTCAAACACATTTACACACATGTAAGAGTCTCTCACATTTAATACTACATATACTTTTCTGAATACATATTTAAGTAAGATAATACAAAAGAAAACAATGCATTTTACTATATTCTAAATCCTTGTGATTTTTTTTCAAAATCATCCCTGTCATCCAAACTTATTTCCTCTCTCTCTCTATTCTCTTTACATATAACAGTTTTAAATATTATGCTTTCTATTGTAACACACGTGATGATTCTGTACTGCCCTAGTGCCTGGCCGTTTAACTGAATTTGGTAATGAACAGTGTGCTTCATAGCTGTGCCCAGTTTAGATAGTAGTTTTATTCTTTTCGTTCACTCATACCAGCCTTTGTTGTCTTGAATGAGGTCAATTCATAGATTTCTTTTCTAAAAACTAATGTAACTTTTGAGATAATCAGTATCCTTAACTTTGCAAATGCTGTTGTAAGCTCTATTCTTTCAATTAATCAAATTTACAACCAAAAAGCAATATTCTCTTTCTCTTTCACCTATCATTTAAAAATTGTAATTAGTTTTGCTCCCAAGCATTTCTAAAATCTACTATTACTTTATGATTTTTTTTGTGTGTTATAATCCCTAAATGCCATGTAGTTTGTCTCTGCAAGAACCTATGTGCTGACATTACACTCATGGTTTTGAATTCTCTAATCTTCCTTGCAGTTCTTTTCACTTCAGTAAGAATCACCTTCATCAAGCATCAATTTCTCTTTCAGAGGCCAACATATCCTTGTAATTGCATCTCAAATTAAATTATAGTTAAGGGATCCTCTTGTGACTGTTAATTACCAGGTTCAACAAAATGAGAAAGGAGGAGAATTAAATACGTCTATTCTGTGCCATGTATTTTATATGTATCCTCTTATTTTAGATTTAGGACAAACTTGAGAAGAAGGAAGTATTATCACTTTTATAAAAGTGAAAAAAGTGAGACTTCTATATATCAAGAAATTTGCCTAAATTCCTAAAGCTGATGAAACTTTAGACACTTTCTACTTTCCTATTCTCAGGAGGGGCAGTATAATGTGGAGGGTGGGGAGAGCAAGAATGTCATTTGCCACTGTCAAGAAACGGAGATACTAAAGGGTAACTGACAAGGTAACAATGATCTGATTCTTTCATTAATTCACACATGTATAGTTTCTAAATATTTTTCATTAGTATTTTCACAGGCAATGTGTGGGTGTTTATGATATCAAAAAAATTACAGGAGGGGGAAAATGGCATACATGATAGAAGCTTTGTTTATCCCTCTTATGACCAAATCAAAGTTATGACATAAATGTGAAGCAAACATCAAGGGAAGTTGCCTGGGATCTAGATGAACAAGCCCTACAACTAGGGAGAGAAATAATAAATCACCTTGCAATGGGAGAAGGTAGGACAGGGCAAGAACACAAGGCTGCTGGGTCTGGAGCAACTGAGTGGGACAGAAGCTGAGGCAGTGGCAGCCAGCAGCTGCAGATGACTCTTAAAGGGACCGTGTCCCGGAGCGGACTGACTCACTGATGGACTTGCTCTCTCTGAGCACAGCTCTGCGAAGGCTGCTGGGGGCACCAGGGACTTACTGGGGGTCACTGTGTTGTTGGAGTGAGGGCCAGAGGCAAGGATTCTCCCTCACAGAAGTGCTGACAGTATCCATTTGTTCCTCTGTTGAACTCTCCTACTTCCCAGTGTGCTGATGCAGCACCACCATAGCTGAGACGTCATCAAACTGGATAACAGGTTGCTCTGCTCAGAGGCTTTCCTGAAACTCCACTTCCCCCAAGTCATGACCCCACCCAAGCCACAGGTGTATTCATGAAGAGTCAGGGCTCCTTACTAAGGAGTGCCAAGACTCACACTAGTGGCAGCTGGCCTTGGTTTCCGGTGTGGTTTCTAGAGGCAACTATAAGCACAGTATCTGTGGATTCCTTGCTGAATCTTAACAGGTGGCTCAAGAGGGGCACAGGCTGGGGTTAAACTTGGCCTGCATCTGAACCCTTCTCAGGACTGTGTCACTGGACACCTACTACACAAAGCCATGCTAATAATACCAGGAGACTTAAGAGCTATGATTAGTACATAGAAACAGACACAGAAAAACAGCTAAATGGGAAGACAAAGAAGCGAAAACCATATGAGAGAACAGGACAGAGATCCAGGAATAATGGCGTCAAGTAATCTAACAGATACAGAGCTCAAAACACTGGTTATAAAGATGCTCAGTGAACTTAGAAGAAGAGTAAATGAACTCAGTGAGAACTTTAACAAAGGGATAAAAACATAAAAATGAAAAAGTATTATAAAAGGGAATCAGTCAGAAATGAAGAACACATTATCTGAGATGAAGAGTATATTAGATGGAAAAAACATAGCGGATAAAAAAGAGGATTGAACCACCAATATAGAGTATGGAGAAGCCAATGACACTCAATCAGAAAGGCAAGAAAAAAGAAGTCAATACTATAATAGTAACTTAAGGAGCCTATGGCACACTATTCAAAGTAAAAATATTCATGTCATAGGAGTAGTTGAAGGAAAACAAAACATTGAAAAGCTACTTGAAGAAATAATAATGGAAAACTTCCCTAACCTTGTAAAGGAAACAGACATACAACCCTAGGAAGCTGAGAGAGTCCCAAGAAAGAGGAACCCAAAGAGGCCTACACCAAATACATCATAATTAAAATGCCAAAGGTTAAATACAAAGAGAGAATCTTAAAAGCAGCAAGAGAAAATCAGTTAGTTACATACAAGGCAGCACTTGCAAGACTGGAAGCTGATTTCTCAAAGGAAACCATGCAGGACAGAAAGGTTTGGTGCAAAATATTCAACGTGATGAAAACTCAGAATCTATAACCAAGAATACTTTATCTAACAAAGCTATTGTTTAGAGTCGAAGGACAGATCAAAAGCTTCCCTGACAAAAATAAGGTAAAGGAATTTATCAACACCAAGCCAGTATTACAGGAAATATTGGAGGAACTTCTTTAAGAAGAAAAAACATGTATCAAAAACAGGAATGAAAAATGGTAATAACTACATTCCTATCAACAAGTATCTCGAATGGAAAAGAATTAAGTGTTCCAAACAAAAGAAAGAATGGCCGAATAGATAAGAATATGATTCCTACATATGCTGCCTACAAGAGACTCTAGACTAAAAGACACACAGACTAAAAGGAAAGGGATAGAAAAAGATATTGCCTTGATGAACCTAGAAGGTATTGCATTGAATTAAGTAAGTTTGATAGAGAAAGACAAATATCACATAATTTCACATACATGTGGAATCTAAAAAACAAAATAAACAACAACAACAACAACAAAAGCAGTAATAAACTCATAGAGACACAGAATATTTTGAGGACTACTAAATAGGAGGGGGGTTAGGGAGACAAAAAAAATGGCAAAAGGGTTAAGAGGTACAAATGAATAGTTATAGAATAGACATGGAGATGTAGAGTGTAGCATGAGGAAGATGGTTAATAATTTTGTAATAAATATGTAAGGGGGAAGAGGAGTACTAGATTTAGTGAGGAGATTGCTTTGTGAGTATGTGGATCCCTGATCACTAGGCTGTACAACCTAAACTAGTATATTATTTTATGCCAATTATAATTGAAAAAAACTCATTGAATTGTACAATGTAAACATGAACAACTAATTGTCTATTATATTTCAATAAAGCTGGAAAAAATTACAGAAGAAAATAGAAAGAAACTCTGCCAAATTAACCCATTTTCCAGAGTATATGCTACTTACCCATGTACTTTTGTTGAAAAATGTATAATATGATAGCATAATCATATCATTTAATTACATAAATACTCATAACTAAAAATTATTGAAATTACACCTGCACCATCGTGGTCAGGCACATTCTGCTGACCATCTTCATTTCCACAGATATATTTGTCGATTTGAATTCAAGTGTACATTTTATGGAGTATAAATTTTTTTTTGTTAAGTATTTGTTAGGGCAATGTACAATAACAATATGAAACAAATAGTAATAAAATACTGTGAAAGGTCTTGTTTTGAGAAATAACACAAAGAAAAAAGTTGCAAAACATCAGTTAGTTTTAAGTTCATAAAATTATATTTTTTCCTTTAGCGTCCTCTTCAACCCAAGTTAAAAGAAAACATTATTTATCGCTATATTCAAAGATCTTGAATATGGCATAAAGGGCAATGAACACTCTATCACTGTAATTATTTAATTTGCATGAGTCACAAATATATATTTTTATTCCTGAAAGATATATTATGGTGAAGAGAGACAATATATAAATAATAAAATGATGAGACTTGGAGATTAAAATTACACCTACCAGATGGGCTTTGATACTATCACTTGGAGATAAATGTGTTTTATATTAAGATAAATAGGTGTGAATAGATTTGACGCGTACTAAGAGTGATATGTATACATAACTAGACACTGTTTCATTTCCTTGTGGCCACACTCAGGTTATCCTTGGAGCCTCTGGGGTGTGGTCATCAGTGGCTTTGTATTGGCAGTGGAGCTGCTGCCACGAGAGTGTTCAAGTCGAGCAGGGTGGACGAGTGCTGGGGTTTACTTCTGAGAGTTCCCACTAAGTCGTACCACTCAAGCAATATCCTGCTTGGTTTGACAAACGTGATAACTGTCAAGTGGTAGGCCTTCGATAATATTTTATTAGCCCTTGCTAAGAACAATAATCTTCTCTGAATTTTGACTGCTATGTCTCTACTATCCAGTATGGCTCTGATGGAAGACACTAGAGAGGGAGCAGCAATCCTGCCATCGATCATCATGTGATTCAAAGTGATTTTTTTTTGCCTTGAGGTAGAAAACAAAGAAAAATATGCAGTTTTTACCTATTAGTGTCAAGGGAAATTTAGTTATTGCTTTAAGGGAAAAAGTAATGATGCATATGTATAAAGAGAATTAAAATTTATGTAAGAAATTTATTCAAAACCAGAAAGGAACATAAAAAAGAACAAGAGGGATTAAATGAAAACATTGAATCTTAATTAATTCAATTAAAATCTTTTTAGTAGGAAAATAATTATCATGTTAATAAACATTTATTGAACACTTACGTGCCATCCAGTCTAAACATTTGACAAGTTTAACCTCATTTATCCTCAAGACACCAAGAATATAGGTTAATACCTTTGTCGCTACGCAGATGAGTAGCTGAGGCTCAGAGAGATAAGGTAACTT
>CM053513.1:60371726-60387079 GCA_028627145.1 Eidolon dupreanum
TTTTTTAAGTATTTTGTAGCATCTGTTAGCATGGTCATATAATTTTCCTCCTATACCTTGTTAATGTGGAAAATGAATTTTTACATGATAAACCTATCTTACAGTTGCAGAATAAATCACCTTTGTCACAATGCTTTTTATATGCCTGAATTCGATTCTTAATTTTTAATGGTTTGTTTCTCTCTCTGTTTACAAGTTGTCTCATTCTCTTTTGTCATTTTTAGGACTCCAGTTATCTGAATATTAGACATTATTTATAACTCTTATGGCTTTATCTGCAGCTTCAATTATTTTTTTCTTTTCAGACTTCAGTTTGATATTTTCTACTCAACTATTTTTTACTCCACTAATTCTGATTTATGCTCTGTCTAGTGTGCTATTAAATACTATTGAATTATAACTTGTTATTTTATTTTTCAATTTTAGAGCATTCTTTTTTTAGAGTACTGATTTGTGTGTGTGTGTGTGTGTGTGTGTGTGTGTATTTCAGGTTGCTAAAATTCTCCATCTTTTTTGTATTGTTGCCCATACAAATTAACATTATTTTCAAAGTACTATCTATTACCTCAATCATCTGTTTTCATTTTCTATGTTTTTCTCTAGGTTGTCAGTTATTTTATTCTGTTACTTGATATAACCGACTCAATGTTACTAAGAGGCTTTTAACATTAGTAAAGGTTCTGGATACTAAGTTTTTCCTAAAGAGATTTTCTTCTGCAAGGCAATTAATATCACCATTAATTAATATGGAATTAAAATGATATTTGTTGATATCCTTCTTCATGGTTAAACCCAAGCAAAAATAAAAACATTTAAAGATTTCTGTTTCCAACATGATTTTTCAAAGATTCAGTTTCTTTATAAAGTATAAGCATCTTATCACTCCTGAGCTTGGCAGAGACTTGTTCAACCAGTTCAAATGAAGATACAATGCCAGCAAATTAGGTTCGTTTAGGAAGATATTAAACATTTCCACAACATTTAACAAAATTTGGATTAATATTTCTTTAATTAAACATACTACTAAAATTCACCTTCCAGCTCAAACACTTTGCTAAGAACTCTTGCTATATGGAATTCAGATATCTATATGTATTACAAGATATATGTACTCTTTGTCCAGTTTTTCAGTTTATTTTTTTTTTAACATGGTCAAGGGAACGAATCATCCTTAATAAAGTCAATAATTTTGTAGCATCATCCAGACTTTTCAGTTTTTGTTTCTTCTCCAAGTATTTTTGACACCAGCATTCATTTGTGAATAAAACAGTGTATTAGGACAATGACAAGATTTTATTTTATAACAAGAGACAAAACCTCCAAGGAAATAACATCAATAAAGAAGCCAACACAGTCCTTCCTGGACAGAATTTTCTATATATGAAAACAGAACATTAAAAATATCTTGGTCTTTTCTTGCTTCAGACAGAAATTTGCAGCAACAACACATCGTTCATGAATTCACCAACATTTACAAATTTTAGAAATGCTAGAGCTTGACATTTAATCGTGAAATCTGTTTACTCATCTATCTGAAAGGAGATTTTCCATTTATTGCTCTCAAATCTCTTCAGTTTCGAGTACTATGTTCTCAATATTTCAATTCATACTGATAGAGTGGAGTCTTCAATTTATCTAGCTGCATTTTGACCTCATATTTTATTATTCAAATTTACATGTTCCCATCATTATGTTCTCCCCAACCATGTAACTTTTTTTGGTGGGAGGTGGGGGCAATAATTCCTTCTATTAAATAATGTTCTTGAAATTTTTCACTGAATGCAACTATTTTTTAACAAATCTTCAAGTTTAAGATTCCAAGAACTCTTTCTAGTACCTTTACATGTTGAGTGATGTAGTTTTTGTTGTTGTTGTTGTTGTTGTTGTTTTTACAACGTTGCTTCACTTTGAGATCATTTGCAACTAAGTACAATGAGACTAGATAGTTTGGATTATCAGTTCATGTAAAAATTAATTGATATTAGCTTTCATGTTTAAAAAAAGGATATTTTTGGTTTTTGTTTTTGCTGTAATGTTTGTTTTCTTCTTTGCTGCTCTGATTCAATTTTACTTTGAAATGACTTAGAAGATTGTGATTTTTTATTACCAACTTTATTAGAAGTATCCATAGACCTTAGCCCAGAATCATCCCTTCCATCTCACACCTCATGTTCAGAAAACACCATATTGGATCCTTGAGCATGTTTGTAAACAGAAATATTAATAAACATAAAACAGAAGATGATGAATAATTTAAAAATAAAATCACAAAAAAATTACAACTTCACAACTCTTTTAATTTACACTAACCACATTTTGCAACATTTACGATAATAGCAAATCAGCTCTTGTAATTTTATAGGTGGGGTTTAAGAGAAGATTTAGGGAGTTAATTCAGTACTGAGAAGTTGCTGTGATCAGCCTACTGTCTCCTCTTTCTCAGTTCAGCAATCATCAATTTGAAATGCTCCCTAAACCCCAATCCTGCCCCAATCTGATGTCAAAGCCAGAGAATACACTCAAAACGCTCAGCCAAATGAATATGGTATCCTACTGTGCACTGCTATGCAGGTCTGAAAGACTGCTAATGGAATTGCTAAGGGTGCTGCCCACCACTCTGAACTCTATCATTGTAGATCACACAAAGTTCAATATCATTTCTTTTCAGCCATAATCTCTCTCAGAACACTTAGTGACATCTTGTGAAATCTTAGGATTCTGTGAAGTAGTGGTAGAAAACCCTGAATTCTGTATGTCAACCATAGCAACTCAACTGTTGAAACAATGATGCAAGAGTGCTATATTACTTATGCAATTGTCTTCTAAAATGCAAATAAATTTCCCAGGGAGAAATAACCATTCTTTTAAATACTGATCTTGCAAAATCTAGAAAGGGCAAATATTATACAAATTTCACACACACACACACACACACACACACACACACACACACACACACACAAAATGGCAAATATATTAAACAGAAAGTTGAATATTTTTAGTATACATTTTTACATACACAATGATGACATAAATAGAACACTAAACTCTAGCTGATACTTGTTTTTTAATTGAAATATATTTGAGGAAAATTACATAATCTGTTTAGCAAAAAGCTCACAGTGGCAGAAATTTTCTTGGAAAAAGTGAAGGATGTTCCCTAAAGGGGATCTGTGAATCTCTGAGATCCCCAGACTGCATGAGCAGTTTGAAAAAGCCAAGGAAATTTGTTGTTCCCTCCACTACTTTATACTCATTTGATAATCACTGTTGTGGCTCTATAAATTTCATCTTTTTTACGTGCTCTACTTAGAAAATATGCACTGTTGTTTCTGCTAAGTTGTCTCCATATCAGTTAGCTGACAGACTCAAATTTAGAAACTCCTTGTAAGTGATCATACTTATAATTTAAGACTGGCTTTCCAAAAGTGGTTAAAAATGTAACTTGAAAAATTGTTAATAAATTTGAAAGAATTCTACTTTTAGCCTTTTAAATATCATGCCAATTATTTTTGCCAGTGTGAGAGGGTTTAATTTTCAGAGTTTTAATGAAACTATTAGTCAAATCCTAGTATACTGTTACTATTTCTATTGTTCTCAGTTTAGGAGGGATTACATAGGTATGCATACAAGATTCTTTACACTTCTGTAGCATATTCTACCCTCTATTACCACTTGATGAGCTGCAAATGGAGTATAAGTGGCACTAATATAGAGAAAGAAGTATTTATTTGACTTTTTCACTTAATTTTCTGTACTTAAAAGTGGCAACTTTCTCTGGAAATAATATTAGATTTAATTATTAATTTCCTGAGGCTGCTATACTAAATCATCACAAACTGGGTGATTTAACACAAAAGAATTTTTTTCTCTCACAGTTCTGGAGGTGAGAAGTCTGAAATCAAAGTGTGGGCAGGGCTGGTAGCTCGAGGTGTTCTCTGACTTGTGGCCAAATCACTATAATCTCTACATCTATGGTCATACTACCTCCTCTTTTTTACTATATTGTCTTCTGTGTTTCTTAGTCTAATTTCTTTCTAAGTCATAGGATACATGTGATTACACTTAGGGTCCAATTGTATAATCCAGGATAAAGTCTTTCTCTGAAGATCTTTAACTTAATTGCATATGCAAAACACCTTTCTTCAAATAAGGTCAAATAGTCATGGGTTCCAGAGATTAAGAAGTGGATATATCTTATGGAGAACCACTATCTAGTCCACTGCAATCTGCCCTCTGTCACCCAAATTTCATGTAAATTATGATTAACATCAACCCATTTCCCCCAAATACTCAGCCATTATTCTTAATTTATTTTACCATAATTTTTCCTTTTCTTTTTCTTTGCAATCTAAATAAGCTGAGAATTTACTAAGTCATCAAGTTCCTTTTCGCTAAATAATTATGAGAATGTTTTTTTCTCTCCCTCTCACCAATCAGTTCTGATTCTTCCACACCAAATGAGTATCCTGTCATCAAATTCAATTCTGATACGAACCACCTGGAGTTAGGTTCAGACCACCCCCCCCCCCCACAGATTTAATGGCTCAGTCCCACAAAACTGCCTTCACTTCAGATGCCAGTCACAAGTATCAGGCCCTCAAGTCACCCACAACTTTGGTACCAAGTTGAATCTATAGCTCAATTTTGATAATTTACTAGCATAATTCATAGGACTCAGGAAAATGCTATTCTTAACTACTACAGTTTATTATGAAAAAATATAAATAATACTCACAAGAAGAGGTTTATAAGGCATGGTCCAAAAGGGTCCCAAGTGCAGGAGCCTCTGTCCCGGTGGCGTTGAGGTATATCAGCCTGCCAGCATGTGGATGCGTTCACCAACTTGGAAGATCCCTGAACTCCATGGTTTAAGGCTTTTTTAATAGAGGTTCATTACATAGACATGATTGTTCCATTGATGATAAATTCATTCTGTAGTCCCTATGCCCTTCCTAGAGGTTAAGGAGTGAGGTTGAATGTTCCAAGCTTCTAATCAAGGCTTGTTCTTTCTGGCATCCAGTCCCCATCTAGAAGCTTTCCAGGGCCTGCCAAAAGTCACCTTCTTAGAACAAAAGACATTCCTAGCACCTTTTTTGCTTAGGAAATTCCAAGATTTTTAGGAGCTCTGTGCCAGTTACTAGAACAAAGACCAACTGTATTTTTATTATACCACAAATTCTTTTCTCAATTTATCCCTTTTCTTGCATGATACTGTAAACAGCAAGAAGAAACCAGATCACAGGTAAAACTCTTTGCTTGAAAACCTGTTATATATCCAAGTTCAGTGATTACAAGTTCTGCTTTCCACACAATTCTAGACCACAATTTGGTCAAGTTTTCTGCCACCGTATAAAAATGATCACTTTTCTCCTTTTTCAATGACATGTTCCTCATTACTTTCTGAGCCCTTTAATGTTTATATTCCTACCAATACTCTGTTCACAACAACATATATATTCTCTAAGACAACAGAAACTTTCTCTACTATGCTCCTCGCT
Source organism: Eidolon dupreanum (assembly GCA_028627145.1). Classification (NCBI taxonomy): domain Eukaryota; kingdom Metazoa; phylum Chordata; class Mammalia; order Chiroptera; family Pteropodidae; genus Eidolon; species Eidolon dupreanum. The sequence continues at coordinate 60,377,228 of CM053513.1, forward strand.
TCTGAGAGGTTTGCAGAAAAACTAATGTCCATATGTCTGCTAACACTCTGTTCAAGGCTATCTAGACTTTTCTATCATGTGCCCCAAATTTCTTCCATTCTCTACCATTATCCAAGTCCGAGCCACGCCCACCTCTTTAGGAAGAGCAGGTCGGAATCTTTCAGAACAAGTTAATACTGCAAACAAGAGGAAGGACTTCTTTCTGCTCTTAAGACTTTTCTACTGATCAGATCAACCCCATGAAGATTATCAAAATAATCTCCTTTACATAAAGTTAATTAATTGTAGATGTTAATCACAACTACAAAATAGCTAGCTACATAGTAACAAGCACTTCAATTAGTGTTTGTTTGAATAACTGGGTCTTATAGCCTAGACAAAGTGGCATATAAAAATGATTACCATTAATCTAGGTAATATTAAAATTAATTTCAATACTAAAATAGCACTATTAACCCCAGGTGTAGTACATTTTTTTTGTTATACCTAAAATGTCAAAAAGGAAATTTTGAAAACCAAAGAAGATATTACTCATACAACTACTTATTTCTTTGTTACACAAACCTCTATGTACATGTTCAGTGTATGATCCACTGGGATAGATACCTTGAGTGACCCTGGGCACTTAACTGGTAGGATAATGAGAAATTTAGCCTAGGTACAGTAGAAAGGTAAATTGAACAATAATGTACCAGAGGAAATTTGTCAGGAGTATTCTTGTCTTACTCAGATGATTTTACCTATAATTTATTTTTAAATACAGAACTTAAGTACATCTGCTTTAAAATGCAAAAAAAAAAAGTCTTAGAAAGGAATTCACTGAAATTATATAAATATACTTTTTCAAAAAGCTGATATTAGAAGCTGAATTCATAGCAGGTTTATCATATAGAGGGAAAGTAGACCAGAAAGTGACCAGAAAGTGTAAAAGAGTAATTCTATGGAAGGAGCTAATGGTATAAAACAAAAAATTTTATCCTAAAGTATTTATCTCAATCTTGGTCCTGATCAATTGCTATGTTCTTACCTTTCAAAAAGCTAATCTATAGGCTCCAGATACATAAATGCTTCTGGGATTATTATAATTCTGTATGTCTATACTTTGGTTACATTTTAAGAGTCATATTTTAATGATCCTTAAAATGTAACCAAAATATTTGCAATGAGCTTTATTTATATAAGAGATTAGCAAGAGGCAACTATATTGATCTCTAGTTTTAAATTTTGTTCACATAAATTTTACACATATATTAAAATTGAATAATAAAGTAATCATAGTACTTGAATTACTGGATATATACACAGAGATATGATATTAGTACATATATAACACCATGGCATGAACTTTGTATATTTTTATTTTTTAAGTCACATTATTAATTTTATGATTTTGTAAAATATATATTCCCTTTTATAAAATTCAACATGCAAATAAATTCTTTATTGATTATTGTTCTCAGTATTAATTCATTCCTTACAGAAAATGAGTGTTATCAATTGTATTTCAGAAATTATTCTATATATTGTAAATATGCACACAAATCTCAATCTATTAGTTTTGTAATTGTTTTGGTTTTTACATAAATCATGATACACTGTCCACTCTTACAACTTCCATACACATTGTGTGTCTTAGATACCTTTCCATGACAATTAACATATGTCTTACTCATTTTTTAACTACTGCATAATATTCCATAAACAGATTTAGCCATATTTTATTTAGCTAGTATCTTTGGAGTATGCATTTTGGTTATTTCCAACTTTTTGCTATTACATACAATATATTTTTCTTCATGTATATATATGTATAATTTTCTAGCACATTTTTAGTTTAATAGATTCTGCCAAATTGCTCCCCAAACTGTGTGTTTTGATTTATATTTATGAGCTTTGTCTAAAAGAACATGCTTCCCCATATTTTTTCCAAAACAGAATATTAGGGAGACAGAATCATACTGTCTCCACTTGAAAGTAAATCTTTCTGTAATTTATGCATTCTCCAGATGCAAGTGTTTTAATTTTGACAGTGAACAAGAGATAACTGAGTGGTTTCTTTTGAAGTCCTCTCAAAATCATCTAGAAGACTACCATCTTTATATTAACACATCAGAAAGTCTGCATATTAAAATTCATTAGTTCATAATTTATAGTATATATTTCATACTTTAATCATTTAATGAAATTCAAAGTCTTATCACAATATAATTTTGATAAAGACTGGCTATATCTGCAATTGGCTAACATAAATTATAGTTTATTAAATAAATGTAAGGCAATGGATTGATTTAATAAGTATAATATCTGACCTGACTGCAACTGTTTATAATCAGTCACTTGTTTTTTAGCTTCTTAACCCATCCCAATCCACTGAGCCAGTGGTTCACAAACTTCAGCATGAATCAGATTCATGTGGAGGGCTTGTTAAAAAAGTATGCTCATCTCTAGAGTTTCTGATTTGATATGACTTGGATAAATCCTGAGAATTTGCACTTCTGACAAGTTCCCAGGTAATTCTGATGGTAAAAGGTGCTAGTCCAGGATTTGCACTTTAAGGACCAGTGCACTAAGTAACCACTGTGTGGTAATCCAACTGTGATTCATGAGCCACCACTAGCAGCATCACTTGGATCCTGTTAGAAATGCAAATATTTGGGTCATACACCATTCCTACCAAGTAAGAATCTTTATGTTTTAACAAGTTCTTCATCTAATTCTTTTGTACTCTCAAGTTTAAGGAGCACTGATGTAACTTAGACTTTTGTAAGGTATATATCTGCACTGGGATATATCATCACCTCAACCCTACTATTTAGTATGGCATAAATTGCATACTGTGATTGGAAAACAGAACAATATAGTCATCTGCTCTAACATACATAATTAATGAGGATTGTTAATTTTTTAAAAAATAGGTTTATCCAAATAGATTATCACCTCAACATTGTAGGTAAAAGCTCACATTTAACAAATTTAGATTCTGTATCTACACTGACAAATAGGGTAACCACTAGCCACACGAGTCTATTCACATTTAAATTTAAATTAATTAAAATCCAATTAAATTAAAATTTCAGTTGTTCAGACACAGGAGTCATATTTCAAAACTTCAATACCAACATGCGGCTAGTGGTTACCATATCTGTATCACCACAGAAAATTCTACTGGACAGTGCTCTTCTGCAGGTTTACATATTTTTTTATTTTTCAAAAAAAAGTTCAGTTCACTGCATTCAAAACATATTGACTCTGATACTATGGCAACTGTGAGACATTTCTTGAATTTTTCTTAGAATATCTACTACATATTTCTAAAGGATAAAAGTATATAAATAACACTACAATTATGTTTTCTTTTAGAAAACAAATACATACACTTAAACAGTACATTCATAGTTTTGTGCTTGAAGGTTATTAAAATATGACTTGTAATTTATCCAGTGATTTCTCCCAAAGAGCTCAGTCCTTGGAGAGATCATTTTAAACTATTCTAACTTTCTGGCTTTTATCTATCCCTTTCTACTCTCAGTAGTGTTTTAATCAATAGAAACATGTCTAACTTATTTGAACTTTCCAGGCTTCTTTTCCTTCTCTCCTGTAATGAACATTTTTTTTCTTTATGCTACAGTCACTAGAGATGCAAGGGCAAATCAAATATTTCTTGTGTTAAAAATAACTTTTTACTTTGATAGAAAAAAAATCAAAATCCTGGGACCATGACAGATTATATGGAGGATACTGTATAAAAAGAATTCACTTGAGTTTTGGTACAACCCATTAAGTGCAACTATTTATAGAATTCTAAGAAGCATCGGACTCTCCTTAGTGTCAAATATCCTCCCTGGAGGCAAATTCATTATTCAGGGACAATCAAGACATAGAATGTTAGAATACCACCATGATCCATTATTCATAGTATAAGAATTTTAAAAATTCCTTGAAATTTAAAGTAAGTAAAATTGTGGAAAACTCATTTGGTGGCAAAACATAAACTGCGAACTGATAGGAAGGGCTGTTTTTAGTCTATTTAATCCAAGTCTAATTCTTTATACAATTTTCTGAAGAAATATAATTATGTTTGATTATGATATGTTATCTCAGATTCTGCTGGAAGTATTTACTGCCAACTTTTTCAGAGAATATTGCTAAATTCAGATCTCAAATGAAGATATTATTTTTAGAAGGTGAAGAAATTAGTACTCATATAATCCAAAAGGGTTAGTATATTACAGTTGAGGAAAGAGTATTAAGAAGTAGATTTGATATATTTAACAAAGTTCTATGAAAGGATTTTTAAAGCTCAGTTTAATCTTGGCTCTGATACTTACTAGTTTAATGGCCATAACAAACTTTCAAAAACCCAGATTCTTTAGAAACCCTGATGTCAATTTTTTCTGTGATTAGTTTTTGCAATCGTCTTTTTCAATGATTGTACCACCAAGTCATATATGCTCAAATTGAAAGGCAAGATCTGTTTTTATACCAGTATTTGAAATGTGATCTAAATTATAGTTTTTCTTACTTAGAAGAATAAATAAAAACTTGAATTTGACTTATAATGTCTATTTTTTTTTTTTTTGGTTTATTTTCAATGGTAAGAAACAAGCTTTATTAGCTAACAGTACATAAAAGCATGGCCCAGATAGTGTTTTCAGGAAAGAACAAATGAAAATACAAGACTCTCTTTTAGGATTGATAATTAATCCTACTATATTTCCAAAGGTGATGCTGTCATAAAATATTGTTATCTCTTATCTCATTTATAAACATTTAAATATGAATTTACAAAATAGTCCAGAGACCTGTAACAACTGCAATGGTTCAAGAGTCCTGGTATATAGAAAATGGGAAGCACGCGGCTTTCAGAGTGGTTGACATTTCAGTAATGGAGGTCATTCTTTTAAGTTATTCTCCCTTGGAATGAGAGAAATTACATGGTGGATGGAGGAGAGAACTTATATTAGGAAATTGTTCCCACTGCAAGGGCATGTAATTCTGAGTTGTGTTTACATGTATGTGCACATAATTCTGAGTTGTGCATGAATAGGTAACTTGCTAAATTGACTATTATTGATAAATACTTTTTCCTGATTTGATTAACATTCAATTTTTTCAAATACTTGCATTGAACATATAAACTCATATATTAGTGACAATATTGGTTTTAATCCCATTCAAAATTCCCTTTATTCTCTATCAAAATTTTAATAGCATTTTTCAAACAAATAGAACAAACAATTCTAAAATTTGTATGAAATCACAAAAAAATCCCCCAAAGCCAAAACAATCTTGAAAAAGAGAATAAAGTTGGAGGCATCATACTTTCTGTTTTGAACTACATTACAAAGCCATAGTAATTAAAACAGTACAGTATTGGCATAAAATAGACAAATGCAATAGACTAGAGAGCACGGAAATAAACTCACATGTATATGGTCAATTAATTTATGACAAAGGAGCCAAGAATATATAATGGGGGAAAGACTATCTGTTTAATATATGGTGTTGTGAAATCTGGAGAGCCACATGCAAAAAGTGGATTTCAACCACTATCTTATACCATACACAAAAATTAACTTAAAATGAATTAAAGACTTTGAACATAAGACTTGAAGCCATTAAACTTCTAGAAGAAAATAGGCAGTAAGCTCCTTAACTTAGGTCTCGGTGACGATTTTTAAAATCTGACACAAAAGCCAAAGCAATAAAAGCAAAAATAGTCTAGAAACGTCATACTACATCATACTAAAAAGCTTCTGCACAGCAAACTCTCAACAAATGAAAAGGCAACAAACTGAACGGGAGAAAATATTTGCAAATAATATATGATGAGGGGCTGATATCAAAAATGGTCTGCAGGTACATGAAGATGCTCAACATAATTCATATTTAGGGAAATGCAAATCAAAACCACATATCACCTTACACCTTTCATAATATCTATTATCAAAAAGACAAAAAATAACAAGTGTTGGAGAAGATGAAGAGAAAAGGAAACTCTTGTGCCTTGTTGATGGAAATGTAAATTAGTACAGCCACTATGGAAAACAGTATGGAAATTTCTCAAAAAAATAAAAGTAGAACTACTATATGATCCAATAATTCTACTTTTGGGTATTTATTCAAAGAAAAATAAGCACTAACTCAAAAAGAAATATGCACCCCCATGTTCAAAGTAGCATTATTTGCAATGGCTAAGGTATGGAAACAACCTAAGTGTCCACTGATAGATGAATGGATAAAGAAAGTGTGTGATGTATATACACATACACATACACAATGCAATATTATTCAGCTGTAAAAAAGAATGAAATCTTGCCATTTACAACAGCATGGATGGACCTCAAGGGCATTATATTAAGTAAAATAAGAAAGACAGAGGACAAATACTATATGATCTTTTTTATATGTTGAACCTACAAAAGAGAGGATGAAAACAAACTCATAGGTACAAAGCAAGATTTATATTTGCCAGAGGTGGAGAGTAAGGGGTAGGGGGAAACATAAGGGGATATAAATTTATTTTGAAAAAATAAATAATAATAAATGTAAGTTTAGCAATGGAGCAGTTATTAATAACTCTTTAGAGACACAAAAGATACTTATAAAATGAAGTTGAACAAAATAGAAAATTAATATAATAATTTAATAATGTAGATATAATTATTGTCTTGAAAATTTATTTTTCCCTAAAACAAATTTATTCTGTGGTTTAAATTAACCCAATTCTATATAATATTTTAAACATACTTAAATGTTGTAAAAATAAAGTACCAATAGTGACAGTAATGACACATATTGCTACTTATAAATAAAAATTTTCTTCTAAGAAACTTTAAATGTTACTGATATGTTAATAATCCTCATAGACCTTCTTAGTTTCAAATTCTATGAATTAAAACATGTCTCCTTGAGAATATTTCAGAAGTCTTCTAAGATACAAGAAATAGCTTTCTGAAATCAAGTGGTAAATATTACACTTAATTATTTAGGATAAATCTCCAAAAATGTTTAGTATTTAGTATAGGTCAAAAATACTATACTAAATTTATATCACTAAACTGAATTTGAATAGCATCCACTAAATGTTAGCTATTCTCAATTTATAAATAGTCAAGTTCCTTTCCTCTTACAGCATGGGGATGACCTTAAATTCCACTTTACTTTTAGAAAGGGGTTCATGTTTTTGTTCTTATAATCTAATGGCTTTTGTGGCTTTATTATATACACATACATACACAAATCTATTCCAAAATTATAATATAACATTATTGTCTAGAATAAATGCTCGGAACTCAAAATGTCAGACTGTCCTTATGTTAATATTCTCTTTGCCACCATTATTATAATTTCCACTTTTATCTGCTTTGAGTGGGTATAAATTATAGAAACACAATTTTGGGGGCTCAAGAAATGGAACAATTAGAAGTACGCCTAAATTTGAATGGTTACCTCCAAAGGTAGTAAATTGCTCTTTGTTAGAAGCTTTGAACTGGAGTCTGGATGGTAAACTACCAAGTGCGAAATATAAATTGGAGCTGCAATAGTTTTCAGAGCAGTAAGTTTCAAAAATCAGTCAGGTAAGATGCAACGACTTAAAAATGCAATTTCCAGTACTTTATCTTCTGTAATTCTAATTCAGAATGTTAAAAAAGGAGTTTGATTTCTCTACTGAATAACTCAGATTATGCTGATGTAGGCTGGTGGTCAAGAACCACAGCTTGGGGTCTCCTGCTTCAAAGATTATTTAGTTCAAATATAAATATGTAGACGAGGAAATGGAGTACAGTGGCTTAGTGAATTTGATATGTCACACAGTTAATGAGTTGTTTATCTGGGCCTCAAAGTAACATCATTCCAATTCCTTGTCCAGTGCTCCTATTTGAAAATCAGTCTCCCAATAAGTCATATTGAGCATCTTTCTAACATTTTATTAAGGTATAGTTGTTTAAACAGGAAAAATTTAACAGATTCTCAAATAAAACAAAATTTTCTTATGTAACAATAAAAACTAAGTTTAAACTCTCTGTGTTTTCTGTCTGCCTCAGAAACTAAACCAATTTATAAACAGAATTTTATATTGGCTTAATGAAATCTTAGAAAGTTATCAGCATAAATCAGTCACCATTCAAGAACTTTAATATTTTTAAATACTAATAAACAAAATATTTAGACCAATTTTCACATTAGCAACACTAATTCTATGTTCCAGATGGTATCACTTCGCTGAAATTAAATTAATGCCCACAACATGGATATAGTGGTAGCTGTTCTGGTGTACGTTCTTTTAAATGTGCTTGCTCTACAACTAATAATAATGGTGTCTGACCTTTCTTAACTGCTTACTATGTTCTAGACACTGTTTTAGCATATTACATTTTAAACTCATTTAGTATTCATAACAATTCTATAAAGAATGTATTATTATATTTCACAATTTATTACTGAGGAAACTGAGGCAGGAAGAAGTGAAATCACTTGCCAAACTAGCAAGTAGAGAAGCTTGGCTGGAGAGTCTATTTTCTTAATTAACCATTACTGAACTAACGCCTCTGACTATGGTATGTTATATTCTAATTCAAACATTCCACTGTTATTATCTAGTTCAACAACTGTGAAACTGTCATTTGTAGTGTGTCTTGACCACATTTCATCTTCTCTTGGTGTAAATTTACATGTTAATTGGCCATAGTGATTTTCTTGATGGCACTAGACACAAAGCAGTGCATTTTACTGCCTATCATTTTTGTGAGGTAAAGCAAAAGCTTCCATTTATTAAATAATTTCAGAAATCAAAGTCCTTTTTATGAAAATGGATTTCTATTATACATATAGTTTTGACCTTCAAAACTGATAATATAATTTGTGTATAACTGTGGATGTAGAAGAATTTCTGTCTCTTTTGGAAATTTGGCTTTATTAACCTAAGACCAAACAGAAGTGATAACCCAAACACTAAAAGTTAAATATTGGCTCTTAGATAATCACATATGATTCACACACTAATGCAAACACAGGCATCAAAATCATAAAGAGAATCTGACATCCACAAATTTATTTCTCAAGGACAGTGAATCCGAACATTTTCTAAAAAAGAAAGTTAAGGTTTTGCTGATCTCCAAAAAACACAAATACTAGTGACTTGTACTCCTAGTGAGAAAATGAAATAAAAAGATTGTATGAACCTCTTAAATTCAGAGTGTATTGATGTGAAATTGCTATATGACTATACATTTGGAGTCCTTTGGGGATCAATTAGGCTTAAACTTTCTTACAATTAGGGAGAAAAAACTCACTATCATTATTATTATTATTATTATTATTATTATTATTATTGGTTAAGAATGCAATACACAAATTTTGATGCAAAATACAACTCCCCAAATATTTCTATTAGCAGATTTCATTGTTGCTATGCTGCAATCCAACACTGCTTAGGAAAATTTGTGATATCAGCGATTTGCCTTTCAAGGCTCTCTCAATTGTTACACAAGGTCTTTCCCCTCTCTGAAGGTCTTCCTCCCCTAGTTCTCTCATATACTCCATGGCTTTTTTAAACTTTTATGTTGCCAATCTGCTTAGAGTAGGCCTACTCTGGAGCACTGATTCTAGCCTGAACCCCTAAATTTCAGCATATTGATTTACATTATAGTGTTGATGACTGATAACAGCTCAATAAATCTGAATAATTGCAAAGGAAAGTTTACTATTCAATATGAGGGTATCATTATTAAGTTTTAGCTCAAATAATAAAATTGCTTATTGTAAAATTTCAAACACACACGATAGGTTATGGATACATAAAGCATGCATTATATATATATATATATATATATATATATATATATATAT
>CM053513.1:60387579-60404694 GCA_028627145.1 Eidolon dupreanum
AAAATCCCATCGGATTATATCTAGAGAGTCTCTTCCATCAATTTCAAATTTCTCTGGAGAATTTTTTATATCATAGGTGAATCCAGTACGTGGCCCCTCCTCTTTCATCTCATTCCCTTCACCCCCATCCCTTGCCCATTTCAATGCAAGTCTCTTCTACTCATACATTCATGGAGATAAATTATTGTGCTTCAGTGACATGAGGGATTAGTGGACATTTCTTATTCATTACCCAAGTGAGTTCATTTGTCTAAATTTTTCAAAAAGGAAATAATTTTAATATGTGTTTTATAAGCATTTTAAATATAAAATTAACTTCAACGTTACTCCTGATGATGTTAATTGTATGTGACAATGAGAAATTAAAAAAAAATTAAAAGCATAGGTTTAAAAAGAGAAATTTATATACTAGTAGTTTAGAAGTTAACATTAAATTGGCTTTCAGATTCTCCTACTGAGGGTTTCTGTCTTTCATTTTTTGTAACTTCCAGTTCAGGTTGAATTCTGACATTATAGCAAAACTCAAATCATTTCTATATCTTGTGCCTCTAGAAAATGTCTTACAATCAAAAATAAAATGTGCTACAAGGCCTTTATTTTTATGTCCAAACTTGTGTATTTTCTTGCTGAACATTTAGAAATCAAGATAGTTCTCCCCAGATGACCTTTAGTGACACTCTTTTAGCTGATCTTTTCTTGTTATTTTGCTTTTTTCTTCTCAGAACTGAAGCCAACATAATTTCTTGTCTCTGTGTCAAAGAATGCTAAGACCAAACAAAAATATCCCGACCACTTTCTCCAAGAGAATACCTGTTCTTAGAAGATAAGACTGTGAACCAACTAATAGCTCACTTATCATGACTAACAACTTGCTTATCAATACTTTTTTCAAGATACACCCTAAGTTGTAATCACTAACCCAAAGATATTAGGTTATAAACGTTGCTCAATCCCAACCAGTTCCCTACTTGTCAAGATCCACCTTAAAATTATCCCACCTCGGCTCTAAAGTTCTAAAAATATCTTTCCCTAAGGTACTACTAAGACTATTCAAAGTGGAGTTTCTACCTTACTGCACAAGTCTAATAAACTTAGCTCTGATCAACAAAAATTTTTTTGTGGACTTTTGAGAGATCAATAGTCACCATTTGTTTGTATTATTTTTCTATATTTCCTCTTTAAATATGCCCCTAGTTTCAAATCCTTCCTAATTATTAACTGAATGAGCATGACAAAGTTATGTCACATCTCTAAGCCTATGTCTTGATGAGCAAAATGGGACTTTCATAGAGTTCTTCTGAGAGTAAATAGGGACATGTATAAAGAATGTTAAGTAACACATTTCCAAGTGCATTGACAAATTTAATTCTTATAATAACCTCATGATTCATATCAGAATTTTATAGATTAAAAAATTAAGGCACAGAGGGTTCAAATAACTTGCCCTAGGTCACAGACCTTGTAACCAACAAAACCATCATTTAAACCCAGGCAGTAGGTTTCATAGCCCACAGTCTGAAGCCATGGAAAGTGGTTGTTGGTTTGATTCAACTCTATCTTGATTAAGGGAAGAGGTTTCTCAGTATGCTCTCAGTCTTATTCAAGTTATCCTACATACTGCCACAATCATTGTCGTATAGAAAATGTCAAATCTTTTTTGCATGTAGTATTAGTCTCCAGTGACTAGAGCTTAGTTGGAGCTGTGTAGTCTCACTCCTTTTCTTCAGTCTTGGTCCTACCTAGTTTTGGGGAGGGGAAAATAACCAAGCAAGCATGTCTGGAGAATTATCATAGTATACAAGTTATGTCTGTCCTGAAATAGGTTTTTTGTTTTTTCCTCTTACAAAGATATAGATTTAGGGAGGTGAAATAACCTTCCACTTGTATGTGAGAAAGAGGAAAAAAAACATACACACAAAAAAACTAAATTAATACTTGAAATTTGTCTTGAACATGCTAGTAGAGATAATAGCATCAGAAGCAGTAGAGTTAGCAAAACTAGTAGCTGCAATAGCAGTAATAACAGCAATAGCAATATTTAGTAGTCCTGTCATTCACTTATTCGATTAACAAATGTTTATTGACCATTTGCTTTAGGCATGGCATTGGTGCTATGAACTCTATATTTACTCACTGGCCCGTTTTTCCTATACTTTTCTTATATTTTTATTGACCACCACATTTGTGACAGAAGCCCAAATCATTCTCTCAAATCCTCATTTCTCCTCTGGGCAGCAAAAGCAGATACCTATTGAGTGAAGTATTTATTTCTGAGAATGTGTTAAGAGACTCAAAATGCTTAGAAGAGAAAATATATATTGTCTTCTCCATAATCCAGTCCTTCTCTGTTATCTACCTAAATAGATTGCCTTGCATCCATTTGAGTTGCTCATTATGAGTCTAAACACTGAGTCTACAACTAGTCCAGGAACTCAAACTGCCATTTTTGCTGTCAGATGTCCCCTCTTCCACAGCTGGCACGTGAACATCTCAGCTGTCTTGCACACCATCAACATATGCCAAACGTATTTTATTCCATCCTTCTGTTACCTCCTCTATCATACAAGAACCCTGAAGACAGGGATCCACCTTTATTTTATTTTTTATATATGTTTCAAAGGTAAGCATAATGTTAATCTTTATAATCAAGAAATATTTATGCAGTGTTTTTGAAATGTTAAATTGACTGAAATAAAAACTTCCAGTGTTATTTAAGATTTGGAAAATCAGAGCCTAATTTCTTCAGTTTCATATGCTAAAACTGTTATTAAGACAAGCCTGCTCACTTAATCTCTCAATTGTTTCATCTGCAAAAACACTTCTATTTTATAAAAATTTTATGATAGTTAAGTGATTAATAATGACAAGGTACATGATAGTTAAAGAAAGGAATTTTTTTGAATGGCTAGCATGCTCTGTGTATTTTTATATGTATTACCTCATTCCACTATTATAGGAATGCCATGATGTAAGTGTTATTACTTTATTAAACCACTTTTTCCAGAAGCAAACTTTTTTTAATGCTAAAAAAAAGTGACGATCTGGACATTTAAATTAAAGTGTTCTGACTGCAAATCTCAAACTCTTGCTTCTTCTTACTACAGTTTTTCATTCTAATGTAAATAGCCAATATAATCCTTTTATCTCCAGCTACTGCAAGCAGATAACAAGTCCACCAAACACATGCTCTATTTCAGAAGCATAATCTTTTTGTTCTGTTTTGAATTCAGACAGACATAGGACCAGATATATATGTTGACCCTGGAGGTCCTATTGTTTTGTTTTAAAGAAGATTTAAAACACGAATTTCTATTATGTTAAGCAGTGTATTGCTAGTGTCCCTTGGAAGACTTACCATAAGGCTCCTAAGAGCCACACATTTTCACTTAAAAATGGGTTACTTTGTGTGTACCTGTTTTAGTATAATTTATGCTTTTTGAAAAAAAAAATGATCCACAGTGGATCATATTGGATCATATTTTTTATGCCACCCAAAGAGTTTATGACTTATTTGTTTCAAAAAATATTTATGAGATTTATTAAAGAGTAATAATATAGTAGTGTAGGGACAATTACAATGGGGTTTTGTAGGCAGGGAGAGAGACTGGGTTCAGCTTTGGATTACGACAAGGAAAAGTGGGAATTTATAACCAAGGAGCAGTATGGGAGACAGTGGATGAAAAATTACTAACAGGAAACCTCAGAGGCAAGGGGACATTTTGGCTAAACTGGCCTACTAGGTAGAATTCTTGCTAAAAGCTGGCCAGGGTAATCAGATGTCATCTGGGAGGTAATGGCAGATGAGAAACCTGATCAGATAACAAGGGTAATCAGATATTGAGGATGGGGAATTCTGGCTAAGTCAATTTAGGAGGCTTTTTGCTAAAATCAGACAACACAGAGACAAACAGGGAAGCTCAAAAGTTTGGGCTTAGTTAAGAAAAGAATTAAGAGGAGCCTAAGTAGTTTGGTGAGGAGAGAATCTTTGTCACGTTTTAAAAATTAACAGTCCATTTTACTAAAGAAAAAAGACACCTCTTTCTGAGGTGAACCCATCCATTTCCAAGGCACTAATCTGTCCCCATTGACATCTGACATAGGCTGAGCCAATCAAATTCTCCCTCTGAGAATTTGGAATACTGACCTGAGAAGCAAAGACTGGAGCTCCTTGGAAATGAGTGTGTTTTTAGCAACACCCTACAGCAAAGCAGTGGTACTCAAAGTACTGTCTCAAGCAGAAGAGGTCTGTCTATTTTTATCATGCCTCGAGAGGGTAAGCACAGAAATTGAGTAAGCATTTAAAAACTTCTATGGCAATTTATCAAAGTAACTTTATGTCTGTTAAATTCAATAATTAAAAATGGAGTTTGTATTTTAAAAAAGACATTTAGGCTTTCTCTGATTTTTCTTGTCAAAATTAAAACTGTACTTTAAAATTGAATAATCCCAAACTATAAAAAGAATCAATAAGACAAATAAAAAGTTAAGAACCACAGTGATTTTTCATAGCTCTCCTTACTATGTAAGGTCTATGTCTAAAGTGTATAAGCACCCCTCAGGTGCTTATACATATTCAAGTTTTCCAAAGGCAGTGAGCATAGCCTGTGCACATTTACTTTGAGCCTGAACAAAGAGAAGTGATCTGTCTGAGATACCTTAGAATGTTAGTCTAAATTTAGAAGAGCATTGCTGAGACTGTACTAATTTTCACCATTTTTCTAAGTGTAGCAAATTGAAGAAAAAATGGTATGTAGACTTATGACAAATTCAGGGGGAAAAAAAAGCATATCAGAGGAATCTGATAGAGGATTAGTGCTTCAAAAAACTGTAGGAAAAAACTTGTCTGTCTTTATATGTGTAAATTATTAAAATAATTTCAAATGGCATAAGTAGAACTAGTATAGTATAGTATATAAAACACAAAATCAACTGTAAATTTCTTAGATTAGACATCCCCATTCTTACTATGTGAAATCCCTTGAATAAACCTTTTCCTGTTCTCTGGTCAGTCTGCTAAATGAGGCATACAAGGTAATTACTAAGTTTGCCCTTTCTATATGGAAAGGAAAATACCAGCTCTGAGCTTTTGTTATTTTATAATCACTGCTATTAGCATTACTAGCTGTACCCAAGAGGCTGATGAATGGGGCATTGCTTCTGTGAGTGACTAAATAGCATTTAATGTTCTGTTTTGAAGTTTAAGAAATAGGAAATGGTAGAGCAGTGTTTGATAGGCATTTGTTTTTTAACACAAGGCTATATATAACAAGGGGAGAATTAATTAAAAAGACCTAAGAGTTTTTTTATGATAATGGTTTTAAGAATATTTGCCTGTGCAGAGCATAGTTTTACATGTTCAAATAGAAAAGTATTGCTTTGACTCATTGACTCTTGAAGTATACACATGCCTCTTTAATAATCATTTAGGATGTTTCAGAACTTAACAAACCAAGTTCATTTAATGGAAAGATTAGTGCTTTTAGAATTCAAATTTCTACTTTCAAGTGTTAGTTATTTGCGTGACCTTGGGAAAGTAAGTGAATTTTTTTAAACTTTAAATCCTCTCTTTTTCAAACTACATCTTGGGTATGTAATTGAATCCTTCCAGACTTAATTAACCTTACCTGCAAAATGGAGATGGTGGTAAAGATTCAATTAAATCCAATATTTAAAAGTATAGCAGAGCATAGAAGAGTGTATGTACAAATGAAGTTGAAAGCATGGGTTGTGCAATCTGATGCCCTCAGACTACATTCTGCCTCTGATGAACCTGGGCTTGTTGTTTAGCCTCTCTGTCTCAGTTTATATATTTGAAAAATGAGGACGATAATAATAGTACCTGTCTCATTGGATAATTGAGATAACATCTATAAAGCATTTAGTGTGATGACCGCTACAACAGTTAGCATTAAAAAATTTTATTGCTACAATCTAGGGCAAGTTATAAGGTATAGTTTTTGCTCAGAAAACACTTGTAAAAGAGAAATATGGTAAACTAATCCTTTTGAACGGTTGTTGCTGTTTATAGCCATTTTTAAGTATTGTCAAGTGCTTGCTCCCTCAAATATTACCAATAAAACTTGTTGAAAAAAGAAAGCTGAGTTTATTGCCTACTGTAGAAAAGGAGAACTTCACTACAATTGATCCTTAGTCATATCAAGAGAAGTTATTTAAGTTAGTTCAAGGAATGTCATTCAATGAATGGGAGTGACAATAAAAATTGTTATATAATAATTTAAGGATTGGTGGATAAAATAAGGGTTTCAAAGATTTACTGGGTATTAATTATAATTTGATACTTACTATTGAAAAGTACATAGGTGTTTCAGGAAGTTTCTGGAATATACAATAACTGTATTCACAACTTTTACCTTCCTGGGGCAATAGTAAAGTTATGTTGATAAAAGCAGCATAATAATAAATCATGATAATGTGAACAGTGAGCTGTATAGATTATTTCATTTCTCAAAAGTTACAAATGGCAATAAAGAGATCTTAATTTTCTCAACTATACTTCCCACATCTGCATTTATCAGAAAACACTAAATTTTCAAATCCTGATCACGTGCTGTTTCTTCTATATTATTACTATAGGACTTGTCTTTCTCAAACAATGAACACACAGTGATTTTTATAATAAATCAGTCAAGCTAATATTTTTTAACTAAAATTGAATCAAAAGGGTCATTTCACTATTTATGACATTTAAAAATTGATTCAAGCTTACCTACTTCTTTCATCTACACATTCATAATTATACTTCCTTTTATTATAGCTCTCTGTTTACAAATAATCTACAGGTACTATTCTGTCTTTTCTCAATTTTCTAAATTCAGAACTAAATGCCATGTAGACATCCACAGATGCAATATTCCAATCATTAGTCTATAAGGTTCAGCTTGTAATGCTAATAGGGGTGATTATAAAATAATAAAAACCAGAGCTGGTATTTATTTTCCCATCTTAAAATATATACACCATGTATGTTACTCAGGCATCAATATTTTGGAGTAGAATTCCTGTAAATGTACTGTGACCATCTGACATGTATTAAATTCTGGAAAAGCACAGACATTTTGCTGGATTTAAAATGGTATGGGGATCTTGACAAGATTGTGTAGCATCATTTCTCCTTGCTCCTCCTGGCTAGGTACAACTAAAACAATAGAAATAATGCAAAAGGCAACCAAAAGAAGAGCTCTGAAAGGTGGTCACAGGTTTAGGACCCAGGACTAGAGAAATAACATTTCTCTGATGTTGGAGCTGTTGTGGATGTTGCTGTTGGAAGCTGTTGTTGGAAGATGTTGGTAGTTTCCAAAACCTGTACCTAGCAACAGAAGAAAAACCAGGTAGGCTAATTCTTCTCCTGGATTGAATGAAAGTCCCCACAATCGCAGTGAACTTATCACTACTGGAAAAGATTTTAATGGTGGGAATTCTACCAAACATAAGTTGCCAGGAAAATTGTTCTTTATCATCAAAAGTGCCGAACCCACCCTCACCAACTGAGAGAGACCAGGGCATCCATGTGTGATAGGCAAGAGGCACAACACTGTATGTAATAAGCAGCCTAACCCTGGAATCCTCTTTACCCCATGGTCTGAGAAGCTACTTTAGTTTTCTTTTGGTTGCCAGTAGTGGCCTCACCAAGATGTGCCCAGCCAGTATGGCCAGGTGGTTGAGGAGACTGAACAGGGGCACCCTGCTACAATAAGCCCCTAGCTCAAGAAGGAGGAGCCCACCACAAAAGTGTGTACAATGTACTTGTTAAAGTGGCTGTGGGAAGTAGCAATAGCCAGGACTGCAAACCCCAGAGAGAACTGATAAATAGAGCAGACCAAAATATCACCATGAAGGCTCTGAAAACAAGCTGTATTTAGAACCACAGCCCACAAATGTAGGTTAGAACCTAGATGCTAACCATAAATAGGATGACTACCTACTTAAATAAAAGACTTAACTAGGACTCAGAGACTCCTAACATAAAAGATAAAATATCTAGGATATGATAAAAAGCCAACTGACACACTAAGAACCAGAAAAATTGCAACTTGAAGACAATCAACCATTATAAAAATGCTTCAACAATCATGTACAAATTCCCTTGAAAGACATTTTTAAAAATCTCGGTAAAGAGATAAAAATTTTAAAAAGAGCTGGATGGAAGTTACAGAACCAAAGGATACAAAAACAAATAAAAAACTTGATGGATGTATTCAACAGTAGAGTGAAAATGACAGAAGATAGAGATGATAGTGGAGATAATACAATAAATGAACTTCAGGACAGAACACAGAATTGACTCAATCTAACCAAGAGAAAAAATAATGGAAAAAAATTAAGTCTCAGAGACCTGTGAGATATTAAAAAATCCAACATGCATATATAGTCAGAGCTTCAAAAGGAGAGAAGAGAGTAAAGCTGAAAGCATTTTAAAATAAATAAAATCAGAAAACTTCCTTTTCGAGGAACATTCATTTATGTTTTTCATCTGAAATCATGGAGGCCAGAGGAAGTAGAGTAACATTTTCAGGTGATGGAAAAAAAAGTGTCAACCACAAATTCTATTTTCATTGAAATTATCCTTCAAGAATAAATTAGAAATAAAGCCATTCTCAGATAAAGGAAAAATAAAAGAAGTTTTTGCTAATAGACATACCCTTAAAGAACTTCTTTAAGAAATTTCTTCAAGCAGAAAGGAAATTATAAAATTAGTACATTTAGAAGGAAGAAAGATCAGTGGAACAAACATATGTGAGTACATACAATGAACTATCTCCATTCTGATAAGTTTTATAAAAAATATCTGATGATTGAGACAAAAAATATAACACCATCTGATACTCAAAACAGTAATATTTAATGGAGGAAGGAACAAGGACAGAAATGAAGAAAAATTTCCAAGCTTCACTCAAAGTTGGAAAATATTGATACCAGTAGAAAGAAGCTGTTTATGTATTTTGAAATACTCAGAGCAACCATTACAAAAAAAAACTATACAAATGGATATGCTCAAAAGCACTATATGTAAATCAATAGAATCCTTAAAAGGTATGCAAGTTGCCCATAGGAAGACAGGAAAAGAGAAAGAGAAGAGTGAGAATAAAACAAACGAAAAAATCAAAAATAATATAATAGTTTTAAGCTCTAACATAGCCATCATTAATTTAAATGTAAACGGTCTAAATATACAAATCAAAAGTGAGATTGGTAGTGAATTTTTTAAAAGTTACTAAACTATATGCTGTTTACAACAATTCATTTCAAATTTATGACATAAGTAGGATAAAAGTAAAAGGACTGAAAAACACATAACATGCAAACATTAATCAGAAAAAATATAGGAATAGATATATTAATACCTAATAAATTAGATTTCAGAGCAAAGATAATTACTAGAGACAAAGAACAGTGCACAATGATAAAAGAATCAATGCACCAAGAAGACAAATGATCCTATATGTGTATGTCTCATGCAGAAGAACCACAAAATACATGACGCAAAAACTGATAGACGTGAAAGGAGAAAAAGACAAATTCCACAACGCATGTGGAGACTTCAACATGTATGTCTCTCTCAGCAACTGATAAAATTACCAAGCAGATAATCAGCAAGATTATAGATCTGAACTACAGAATTAATTAATAGGATCAAATTCAGATACTTAAAACACTCCACCTGACAATAGCAAAATGCACATATGTTCAAGAGCCCATGGACCACTAAGAGACAAAATTGTAATAAACTGGAAATCAATAACAGAAAGACAACAGCAAAATCTCTCCACACAAGGCACTCCAATAATACACCTCTAAATAATCCATGGATTGACAGGAAATTCTCAAACAAAACTATTTTAAAATACAGAGAAAAAAATTAACTGAAAATAACTATATTAAAATATATGGTATATAGCAAAAACAGTGTTGAGAAGAAACTTTATAACCTTAAATGCTCATATTAGAAATGAGAAAATATTTCAAATAAATAATCTAAATTTCTATCTCAAGAAACTATAAAAAGGAAGAAAAAATAAGCTCAAAGCAAACAGGAGGAAAGAAATAATAAAGATAAGATCATAAATGAATAAAATTAACAACAAAATAAAAATAAAATAAAAACTTAGTTCTTCAAAACAATCAATACATTTGATAAATATTCAGCAAGGTGGACAAGTTTAAAAAGAGAAGTAAATCGATGATATTGGGAGTAAAATAGGGATATCACTACAGCTCTTTCAGTGATTATGAGGTTAATAAGGGAATACTATGAGCAACTTTACATCAATAAACTTGGCAATTTATTTGAAATGGAGTAAGTCTTCAAAAAACCAAAACTACTGAAAATCAATCAAAATTAAATACATAATGTGAATAGTCTTATAGTCATTGAAGAATTAAATTTGTAATTAAATATCTCCTGAGAAATAAATCTTCAGGCCTAGATTATTTTACTGCAGAGTTCTATCACCTATTTAATGAGAATTAACAAAATTGTACAGAGCCTTTTCTGGAAAATAGAAAAGAGAACATATTTCAACTTATTCCATGAGACTGGTATTACCCTGATACGCAAATCAGAAAAAGACAAAACACACACACACACACACACACACACACACACACTCACTCACAAAAACAATAGTCCAATATTTCTCATAATTTAGAGGCAAAAACCTTCAAGAAAATAAAGTAAATCAAACTCAACAATGTAAAAACCAATTTTACACCATAACCAAATGGGATATTTTCCAGGTTAGTATATGTGATTCACCATTAAAAAAAAATCAATCAATAAACCCACAAGATCAACAGACTATAAAGAAGAAAATTACATGATCATTTCAATTGATGGAGAAAAAACATTTGACAACATCTGAAATTGATTAAGGAGAAAAAAAACTGCAAGTTCGGGACATGGGGGAATTATCTTTATTTAGTAAAGGACATCTACAAAAAGCTACAGCTAACATCTTACTTTGATGAGGAGAAACTGATATTTACCCTTTAGGACAGGGAACAAGGCAAAATGTCTGCTTTGACCACTTTATTCAACACAGTACTGAAAACTGTAGCCCCTGTAAAGATTCTAGCCAATGTAAAATATATAGAATATATATATATATATATATATATATATTTAAAGTTAGAAAAAAAAGAAATAAAACTTTCTTATTTGTAGATGGCATGATTATCTACAAGGAAAATCCCAAGGACTATACCAATACAAAATAAACAAACTAAAAAGCCTCCTAAAACTCAAAGAAGGTTTACTAAAGTCTCAGGATACAAGATCAACACACAAAAATCACCCATTTCTATGTATAAATAATGAAAACGCAGAAACAAAAATCTATGTCAAAATACCAATTATTATCACTCCATACTTAGGTAGACACTTAATAAAACGTACACAGAATCTATATTCTAAAAATTATAAAACACTGATTAAACTGAGGAAAACCTAAAGTAATTGAAAGATATACTGTGCTCACACATTGGAACACTCATCATAGCAAAGTATTACTTCTTCCCAAATTAGTCTATGAGTTTAATGTAATTCCTATCAAATCCTAGCAAGACTTTTTATAAACATAGACGAGCATATTTTTAAAATGATATGGAAAAGCACAGGCCTTAGAGGAGCTCGAGCAATTTTTGCAAAGAAATATAAAGTGAGAAAAATCACTTCACTCGATATTTACTATACGGCTATAGTAGTTAAGGCAACATGGTATTGGGGATGAATAAACAGATTAATGGAACTGAATAGCGAACTTAGAATTTAGAGCCACAATGATTATTGCCATTGCTGCAAAAGCAATTCAATGGAGCAATTCAATTCAATTGAACACCCATTTCGACATATGGTGTGGGAGCAACTAGACATCTATAAGCAAAAAAATGAATCTCTACCTAAACTTTACACATTTATACAAAAATGAATTCAAAATGAAATGACATTTAAACATCAAATATAAAACACAAGACTATTAGAAATAAACATTAGATAATATATTTTATATTAAAATATTGTTTTTGATCTCTAATTATGATAGACAAAAGGAAAATTAATAAATTTAGACTCCATCCAAATTAAATCTTTTCTTTGTGATGGGCACTGGTAAGTGGATGAAATGACAACCCAGAGACTGGGAGAAAATATTTGCAAAAAACATGTCTTACAAAGAAGCAGTACCTAGACTATAAAAAGAACTCTCATCTTCCCCCCAAAAAATAAAACAAAAAACACTCTAAACGGAAATTGGATGAAATGCAGGAACAGACATTTCACTGAAAAGAAAATAAGCACGTGAACAGATGTTCAAAACATTAGCCATTAGGGAAATACAAATTAAAACCACAGTTAGATATCACTATATATCTATCAAAATGAGTGCAATTAAAAAAGTAGTATCAATGCCAAACATTGGTGAGGATGCAGAGAAACCAGATCATTCATACATTACCGGTGGAAAGGTAAAATGTACTACAGAAAACAATTTTGTGGCTTCTATATAACTAAAATGTAAATACCATAGACCCAGCTATTGAACTTTTGGGCATTAACCCCAGTGAAATGAAAACATGTTGAGACAAAAACTTGTACATTACTGCTTATAGTAGCTTTCTTTGTTAAGATAAAAAACCAAAAACAGTCCAGATATTCTTTAGAGATGAATGGCTAAATTATGGTAAGTACATACTATAGAATACTACCCAGCAATAAAAAGAAACAAATTATTGATACACTCAACTTAGATGACTAGCTAGAAAATAATGTTGAGTAAATAGTACTGAAACCCCAAAAGTTTCATATTTTATAATTCCATTTACATAGCATTTTGAATTTATGAAATTTTTCATAAATGGGGAACAGATTAGTGGTTGCTAGGGACTAGGGGACATAGGTAGGTTGGGAGGGAGGTTGACCTGGTTATAAAGGGCAGAGGAATCAGTTTATGGAAATGGAACATTAAAGAGATATTTAGTTCCTATCAATGAAATAATCCACAGGTTCAATTAAGTTTCTGAATTTAAAAATTTATCATTTAATTGAATATTATTCAGAAATTAGTAACTGGAATTTTTAAAATATTGTGAACAAAACATTCTTATTCAACTCCTTCAAATATCAAAGTATGTTAGTTCTAGATTTATAATGAAAAAAATCTCATTTATATCAAATAATTATAGTGATAAATAAAGATATTTATTTTAAAGTAAAATCTACTCTCAAATGTGTAAATGTTTATTTAAAATTTAACATACAAAAAAATTTTTCAAAAAAATTTCAAATTCATAACACCAATTAGCTGTGTACCTTCTTGGATATAGATCGATTGATCTATCTATCTATCTATCTATCTATCATCTATGTTTCTATCTAGACACCTGTCTATCTATGATTCATCTTTCAACAAACTGACCACCAATCATTTTCACTATTGTCAGGTTCAAAGTAGTTATTTCTCTTGGTATATTGAGTATAGTAAGCTTGCTCTCCACTGCCCTTTAACTTTATTTCTTTTGTCCCAGAGGTAATATTTTCTCTAGTTCCTGCTACTTCAGCTGAAAGAATTATTTTCCCCCTGGTAGATATTGTGGCTCTGCCAAACACAGTAAACCTTTAGGAGATTTGAGTATAAAGAAAACAGGTCAAGATGTAAACTATGGTTAACCAGGTAATTAGATTAAAAAAGTACTCATGAAACTATATGCTAAAGGGACAGTGAGATGTAACTAAATAAAGATACTGATGTTTTGAATTATACTGTGAATCACTCTAAAGCAAACTTTTTATTTTAGTCACCACTATTTTCTCCTCAATCCATACAGTAATTTGTTTCTTAGGAGGAACTCAATATATATTCACAGAAATTAAGTGTGAACTTTTCATTCTTAATGACTTTTTGTTGCCTGCTTCTGCTTTATTTCTCTCTATTATTCTTTCCTTTTATTTCTTTTTCTCTCTGACTTTACCTTTCTGCATTGTTCTCACCACTTTAGTGACCACCTTATTTCCCACTTTATTTTAAGAGTTTCTGAGTCATCTCAGAAGAGACATATAATCCCCAAACATGGGCTACTTACACTTTTGCCCAAAAGATAGGTATTAAACACAGACAGAAAAATAATCTGACAAAGAGAAAGGTGATGAAGTAAAGCAGGAGAAAAGAAAGCACAAGAAAATGAAAAAATGGAAAATGAAGAAGGAATAAAGCAAGGAGAGGAAGAGAGGACAGGAAAGAAGAGAGGAGAGCAGTATGAAAAACACATGCATAGAAGAGCATGAGAAATCAATTGATGGAGACAGAGTCTGAATAAAAAAAAATAAAAATCACAGCAATCGAATCATAGATAATTTTGTGATATCCATATAGCAAACTGTCTACTCCTGAGATGTGCTAAAGTACTAATGATAAATCATAAAATTGCTAAAGGAATATCATCTATTTAAGCTTTGTATTATAGAGAAGATTCTAAGGTATTAGTCACAAGCTTACCTTGAATGACAAATAGTTTCTTTCTGAACACATAAAATATAAATCAGGGCTATTAGGTAAAATAAATGTTCTCTAGATCTTAAATTAGTAGACTGTGAAACAATACAATCATAATAACATTTATTTAGTGTTTTCTATTTAGTTCGGCAAATAGGTGGGTCTACTATGACTAACACTGAAGTCTACAAAGCAATTTTCAAAAATCCACTGACATAATCACCAACTTTTGCCGGTTTCTTCTGAATCTTCTCAACCATACAATAAGGAAGACTCTGCTCCTGTTTCACTGAGCCCAGACTGTAATTGGTAAGCAGCACTGCCTAAGCCACTGAACCTCCAGGCTCTGACAGCAACCCCCTCCACCCAAGGGGCGGACACTTGATGACAATTGCATCTACCATGTCTCACGGCCTCATTATATTTGGTCATCACTCAAGATATAGCCTCAAAGAGAATGGTGACTCTGGGCTACCATCTTCCCTAGTATACTCATGCTGATACTAAAATCCAATTTTCTCTTCCCTGCTAATCCTTTCTACTATACTCTCTGGCTTAAAAACAAAAACAAATCTCTTCTGTGATTAATATTTCTTCTGTTTCCTTAGAAGCACTCAAAGATGGAAGCTACTCATTTTTCCATGTTTCATTCAGTTCCCAAGATTAATGTTTTTCCTTGTGCTCTGCTACATTCAGAGAATTCCATATTTGTCCTTACAATTAAAGTTTCATACTTTGAAATTTATGCACCTTTCTATTCCATTTTATCAAGATAGTTTGCTGACCTCCTGGTTCATATCCTTTATGGTTTAAAAATATGTCATCTTGTTCATGATAGTTCTTTCTACTCCAAATCCTCTTTGATTATATACTAAGAAATGCTCTAGCTGGTGGACAAAGGCCAAAGACCCATTTGCCCAACTAAGGCAAATCTGTTACACCAAGAAAACTTAGAACCCTGACACATGGGATGAAGGTATCTGAGTGAATGGTATGAAGATTTTGACTCCTTAGACTTCTCTGAAATTTCTGAAGACCCACCAGATCATTATAACCCACATAATCCCCAGAACATGCTTTATTTGCCAAGGCCATAGTAGTGTGTTGGAAAAGGGGTCACCGGCATTATTAAGATGTGCAGTGGCAACTCTCTTCTCTAGGCCAAAGCTGATAGTTAAAGAATCTATTACAGAACTTGGCTCTCTCACAGCAAAAGTTATCTTGAAACGATAGAGGCCAGGTTCCCATTCTTAATTATCAGAAGCAAGAAGTTCACAAACACTAAGTGAACATCAAGACTAGAGTCACAACCAAGGATGTTTCATCTGCAGAGATTTGTGGAAACAACAGAACACGATGCTCCTTTAAACAAAAACTGGATGGGCAGCCAATAAGGATACTACTTATTTTGTATGATCAAAAATAATCAATGATGTATACCAAGATAAAGGTGGTAGCTCTAAAAGAAAATTTAAGTAATGAACTCAGTTTATGTCTCTGAGCCAGGTTTTAGACCCAGAATCTGCTGACAAGAAAGGTAGACTGTTTCCTGTTTTTTTTTTTCTAGAAGTTTTATTGTTTTAACTTTTACATGTAAACCTATGATTGATTAATTTGGTATATAATATGAGGTAGGAAAAAAGTGTTTTTCTTTTATATATCAATATATAGTTGTTCTAGAACCATTCCTTGAAAATATCCTCCATTCTCTATTGACTGTTGTCTTCAATAAACTTGTCATTTTTGGTATTATCTCTGTCTTGCAGTCAATTTTGTCTATTTTTAATACAGAAACTCTAGTTTTCCTCTGTTATTTATTTACAATTTACCACACCTGATTTTTGCCCATTTTTCAGTCCTTCCTTTATTTGGGGATTTATCAATTTCTTATTAATATTCAATTTTAAATCATAATAAGTTTTTACCATACCTCTTTGTAAAATTTTAATGGTTTCTCTAAGGATTACACTATGCGATCTTAATTTATAAGTCTACTTAGAATTGTTAAAATACCATTTCATGTACAATGCAAGAAGCTCACAAACTTATATTTCTATTTACTCCTGCCTTAAGTCATATATAGGTCATTTACCTATGTTATAAATCAAAAACACGTCATCAGAATTTTGCTTTAAACAGTCATTTCTTCAAAAATTAAAAGATGTAAAGAGTATAAAGTTATATATTTCTCCAAATATTTACCATTTCTAGTGTTCTTCCTTTCTTCCTCTAGATCAGTTTCTGTATGTTGACATTTCTCTCAGCATAAAGATGACTTACAGCATTTCTTGAATTGCAAAACTTGTTCAAACTAATTCTCTCAATTTTTTATTAATCTGAAGTTATTGTTATTTGGTCTTTGCATTGATATTTTATAGATATCAAATTCTTGGTTGATAGGTTTTTTAAATAATATTTATTTAGGCACTTTAAAGATATAATTTACTTCTCTTTCCTTTATTGCTTCTGATGAGAAGTCAACCATCATATATATCATTCCTCTCACATTTAATATGCCTTTTATTTTTTCTATCTGCTTCCAAGTTTTTCATTCTTTGTTTTTCTGCAATTTTACCATGTTATTTTTGTAAGCTTAATGTTATATTTGATA